>APFE031407692.1:111798-145266 GCA_000404065.3 Pinus taeda
AAAACATGGACTGAGGGGAGGAAATACATGGGAAGGTTTGATTCCCACAGTCCTAAGATGTCAGAGCCATTCAGATAATTGTCTCTGGCTTGGCAAACGACCTTAAGGTGGTTTTTATCGGTGGATAAGTCTTTTATCTGGAAATATTTATCGGCCAGAGGCAGATAGTCTAAATCTTTGTGAGAAGCATTCATGGGTGCGACATTTAAAGCTACACGGGTTTCCATTTCTGGTTCTTGTGGACTCAGAAAAGGAATTTGGGTTTTCTGTGAAAAATGGGCAAAACCGCAGGTCTGGGAATTTATATAGTGAAACAAAGATTGAATTTGTATTGAATTGGGCTTTTTTCTATGGAATATATAGTGTAAAACCAAAACTTACAGGGTTTCGGCGGAATTCGGATAAATACCTGTATTTGGGAATGAACAGCACAATGACAGGTGCTAATGGTGGCTAACAGGTTCCGAGCTACGTCGGCTGCAAGTTTTGCAACAATGTGGTGGTTGGAAATCTTGGACAATTGACTTGGACGTTCTTTGCATGGGAGCGCAAGTTGCAGTACAGAACAATGAAAATGACATTTGGTTTGTTTTATTTAGCAAATTCAAGGTTGGTGGGGTTTTTTTCTTATTTGGGTGGATGACGTGTGTGGGAAATGACATTTTATCGTATGCAGAGGGCGCTAAGCGGTATGGTATCGCACCGCCTTTGGGGATGGGCGGTATTTGGTTGGGAGCCAGTGATTCCATTGGTTGCTTAACGCGTGGCGTAGGTACGGTGTAAAAATCGCTTGGTGATCGCGCGTTAACGCGCAGTCACCAAGGGTCGCGCGATATGGATAATAACCGTTGGATGAGGGAAGCGTGATTGGACACGGTTTAATGTGAGCGGGCCCAACACAATTAAGAATTAATTAATCGGATAGGGGGTTATGTGATTGGTTGGGGGGTTCTTAATTAACCGTGAGAGTTAATTATTCTCGATTAATGCAGCAGGGGATTGGGTTGTTAACTAGTTACAGGTTAACTAGTTAATCCCAGTTAAAATGTACTTATGGTTATGATTAATTAAAGGGGCGAAATATATAAAATTTTGAGATTTTTATATATATTTAAATATTACGGGAAATGGTGAAATTGTGCGGGATTTATATAATATATAGGTTAATAGTTAATATGACATGAAATGTAAAAGCGCCAAGTAAAAACATCAGAATGGGTATTTAAACTTAGGCTTAAAGTGGAAAAAAGGGATTTTTATGTAATATTGTGAATTTTTAAATGAATGGCTTATGGATGATTCTAAATACTTAGGCTTTTTAAATTTTTGGGCCGAGGGTTTGGCCCCTCCAGAAGTCATAGAAATGCTCTGAGCCCCTCCAATTTAGCAAATACCTTAGTCCTTAGGGGAAATTAGTGAATAATTAGGGAAAATGAGAAGGGGAGTTAATCATTGTGACTTTGTTTTGCTTGTGATGTCTTCAATGTAGTGTATGTCTTGGCCTTGAGATGAAAAATGAAATATTAACACATTTAGAGACATTATTCATCACACATAGTTCTACAACATCAATTACCTACCCTACCTACTTTAACCTAGCATTTTTTCTTTTTTATTAGGGTGCACTTAAACTAGCAAACCCTCTTTAACTTCCTTTTCTTTTACATAATGATATCTATCTAAATCTACACTTATTACATACAAGGGCTCAGATTAAACTGTTGAGCTTATTTTTATTTACTCTACCTATCTACTTATCTACCAAGATTACACTGTTTGGTCAGATATTTATTCTCTATTTCTACAGAGTAAAATTGAAAAATGAATTAGCCAAGTTTAAACAGTTTGACTATTCATAAATTGTGGCATAAGTGACAAGCTACACACAATTTTTATTACACAAAGTGAAAAAGTAGTGGCATTTAGACTTGCACACTTTCCTGGTCTTTCTTTTGATTGGAGTTCATTTTCTTTCATTTTTTCGACCATTTTTATTCTTTTTACCCTCTGATTTTTCTTTTAGGGTATACCCTCTTTACATTTTTTAAATTTTTTGATTTTTGGAAAATATGGAAAACCTTTGCAACGAGAAAAGGTATGAACATATTACATAGCTCATCAAGTCAATCATGACATATGACACTTATTGGTATAAGGGCCTAACGCACTGGATGTGTGTTTTTGGCTAAGGAAATTGGCAAAGGCAAAGGCAATGAAAAGGAAAAAAGGAATTTTTGGCACATTTATTTATGAAAATAAAGGAAATTAGGAGAAAATGAAGGTAAAAGGTCACAGGTTGCATGTGAGGAGGAAAATGAAGGAAAATAATAGAAAATGAAGAAATTAGAGGCCTCATTGATAAAAGGGTCTCTGAGGATCAGTTGGCAGGTTACTCAATGTTAGTCTTGATAGTGTAAGTTTTTGTCAAGTTCAATCTTGGAGCTCTCTCAGTATTCTCTCTCTCTCTCACTCTCTTGGTCACTTAGAGTTTTCTTGGAGCACTTTAGTTTGAAGCAAAGGAAATGGAAGGCAAGGAAAAGAGAGGAAAAGAAATCAAGATACAAGGAAAGGAAAGTAGGATCAAGCAGCTTCAACAGGAATACTTGAAGGTAACCTTTTGCATGTGTGATTTTCTAGCTGGTTTGGACATGCATGGCTTGGAAAGTTGGTGTATGATTCTCTTGCTATCAGTGACATGGTTTTGCCAGGATATGACAGTGGTTTTCAGCCTAGCCTAGACTTTTTCTGGATGCCATGGTATGTTGGGATGTTTATTTCGGTTTTGGAACTTTGGAATTTCCGAATGGATTTTAGAATCCATGGCGGAGGTGGTCTCAAGGTTGATTCCCAAAGGCTTGGGAATCCCTTGATCGGTTTTGGCGAGATACGCGGTAAAGCCTAAGGGAGCAGTCTCAGTTTAGGGCCTAGTGATCTGGGTTTGGATTGTGATAAAGCTTGAGAGACAAGGAGACGGAAAATTTCTCAAGGATAATGACGAATTCTGGATGGCATTCCAAGTTCTATTTGGTTGTGATCAGAGCACTGGTTTCGGTGTGATCACGTTTGGATGAGGGTGGAGGTGGTTTAACCTTTAGATTCCCTTGGTTGTTCTTGGATTGGTTTTTCTATGAGATCCCACATTCATGCTTCGAATTTGGCATGGGGGTGACAGGCTGAAAGAGAGATTTGGCTCAACCATGTCTATGTTTGGGTGGTACGTGGAAGTCCCGAACCTAGTCAGATTTGCCTATGATTAATAAAAGCTAAGTTCTCTTAGTTTTGCATTGATTTATATGTGGATTTAATAGTTGACATATCTATGATATTTATATGGTTTTATGTTGGGTATAAGCATGGCTGAATGACTGGTTCATGTCATGGTTATTTCATATATTTACTTGTAACTATTAAATGGATGGATGCAAAACCTAATTTATGATGTAGTAGTTCAAGGGAGAAGGAGGTGATCCCTCTAGTTATGTTTCATAAGTTGTTTCAGTCATTTATGCTCTATCTTGTCTCCTAGACCTGTAGTTTGCATTGATGCCAAGTGTTTGACAAAATGTCAGTCCCAGTTGGGGATGATCAGGCATAGTCATGAGGGTGATTTTGATCGAGCAACATGGTTATCATGTTTTTAATGATTTCTGAAAGTTACAACAAGTTCTAGGCAGAGCCCAAGATTTTAGGCTAGAAAAGTGGCTCAAATCCCATGGTCGTTGGCACAGAACTGGAAATTTTGGACCCTAGTTGTTGGTAGGCAGGCCTGTGAGAGCGACTTTAGGTTTTTGGTCACTCCCTTTCCCATAGCATGAGAGTGACTATAGCCTAAAGGCTGTAGAATAGTAGTGGGACCCAGGGACATACTGCCTGAGTGGCTGCCTTGTCTCCTGAGGGGTCCGTTGATGATGTTGGATGATTGTATGTGATGCTACATCGATTCCACTTCCTTAAGGTGACATAGGAGGTTGAATCTGATTGTAGTATCATATCTCCTCATGTTTACCTCGGTTGGCATGGTTACTTTGGGTAGACCTGGAAGGAGGTGTTACACTTCTAAAGTGTTTATCCAACCAAGGCTTCTCGGAACTAATAACTCAACCCACAACCATAAGGAAAATGAGAACCAACCAGAAAACAAAAGGAAAGACACCCACAATACCATGGTTATCTAGTAAATGGAAAGGATAGGAAAATACTATCGTGAATCTAAACAATCCACCACGCTAATGACATATCATAAACAAGAAACCACATGCATGTGCCATGCATGCCCAAAACTAGCAAGGAAATCATACATGCAACTAGGTATTTGCAAGAAAAACCCATTGTAGTTGTGAATCCCGATGTCCTCTCGTGCTTTCTTTCTCTTCCTTTGCCTTCTTGCTCCAAATCTCAAGTATGCCACACTCCTCCAAGAGTGCTCTAAGAAAACTTTAAGTGTCCAAGAGTATGAGAGAGAGAGAGAGAGTAGAAAATGAGAGATCCAAAACTAAACTAACAGAAATCTCAACTGGAAAAAGCTACAAACTGATTCTCATAAGCCTTTTTATTAATGAGGCCTCTATTTTCTTCATTTATTATTTTCCTTCACTTTCCTCCTCACATGCAACCTACGACCTTTCACCTCCCTTTTCTCCCATTTTCCATTATTTTCATAAATAAAATGCCAATTAATGCTACTTTTCCTTTCCAAAGCCTCTTCCATTGCCTTTGCCAATTTCCATAGCCATTAATTAATCTCCATCACTATGTTTTTTTTCCCAGAATTTAGCTTAGAATACGTGTCCCATGACCTTGGTTATTATTTTTACTTTATTAACTTTATTACATGGATTTTAAACCATGGTTATTATAGTAATTGATTCTTGGATCAATGGATGACATGAAAGGGTTGTTGACATGGCACCACTACCATGGTGACACATGGAACTCAGATGCCACATCATGTGCTACATGGTAGTTACATAGTAATATTGACATGGTGCAAAGATGAAAATAGTCAAATGATCATATCTCAATGATATGGACTCCATTTTCAATAACATTTATATGGTAAAAAAACTCTCAATGAATAACAAATGGTGTTCTCACAAAAAGATTTTGAGTTGAATAAAAAAGGTTAAAAAAAATACTAGTACCCCGTATCCTAAATTAGGCATTAAGGTAATGGGTAGATTTGTTACAAACAAATAAGGATGACAAACATCCTCTATAGAAGGATGCATTGATGGAAAAGTCTTATGACATAAATCACTAGTTAATCCCTATAGTTAGGTTTGCATAGGATATTCTTAATTCTTGAATTGATAGGAACTTGTAAATGCTTGTGTGCCTTAAATATACTCATGAATCTTACCAATTTTGGTTGCTAAGGTCCTCATAGCCTATAATGGGGTCAACGACCTTGAATCCTTTTTCTTGGTTGGAAAATCTTTCATGAGAAAAATATGATCAATTAGTTGATGTACGGTGTTTCTTAATAATATTAAATTTTATTTTTCTTGAACCATCATTAACTTACTTTAAATTTTGGAAAAAATAAAGGCCTCGTGAAATTTTAAAATTACTCTCTTTTTCATGTCACTTGATCTTACATTTCTTTTTCAATCATTTCATTATTTTTTTATTTTGAAGTGCTTTATGAATTATTTTGATTCTTTTGTGACTGTCTAAAAACCAACTTCCATTATTGCATATATTGAATATATCAATCTAACCTCTTTAGAATTTTTGAAAATAGTATTTTTATTAGAAAATTTTCAAAATTTGCATGAGTTATCTTATCCCATGCTTTTTATGTTAAAGCATTATAAATAAACCAAAATCCAGGTAAAACGCCAAAATGCCTTTAAAAATACCCCAAAAATTAATATCTTGTGATTGATTAATTTTTACCTTTATAGCTAGGGAAATATTGGGATTTTGCATGTCTTTTTTTCTCTCAAAAGTTACAATAACCCAATCCCCCACACTATTTTCATTTTATTCATTTAAACATGAAATTATCCCTTTTCTCCATTGTTTCCTTGTCTTCAAAACAAATTTTGATTCATATCAGAATATTGGACCTCGACCATTATTTCATGTTTTCCTCTCAAAATCCCCAAAGTATCGATATTTAATATAAGGACAAGGTTTTCCATTAAATAACGATTTTTTGTGTTATAAATGATCACCCCAATATCCTGATATCAAAATTATTTGCAAGCCATACAAAAATTCGATACTCTAGTATAGTTCGTTCACCAATATGTGGGTGCCCCAATACTCAAATATGGCTAGGTTCCCTAATACTCTGTTATGGCCAAATTCCCTAATACTTCAATATGGCCAATATACCTGATATTCCGGTGTTCTTTTGTTATGATATCCAAATATCAAATCTTTTTTGTATAACTGCACATTCCAACAAAACAACTGATATCCTAATAATTCAATAAGCCAAGTTAGAATTCCACCTCATCCTTTGAAGATGAACCTTGTTATGACACATGGCATATGATGTGGCGCTCATTTTCATACTTTTTGAAGTGAAAATGTTACTTTTCATCTCACACATGTCTTCCAACTATCATTGCCATGTCATCAAACTATTAATACCATGACATTTGTTATGACATCATGTTTACGTGATCTCCTGGAATGTCAAGGTATCATGGTATCGGAATATTGGAGTATTTATGCTAATTGATAAAAAATCACAACATGTTGATATCAGGTAATCACATTTAATTACAAATTTAATAAGCAATTTAGATTGATGTTAACCATATTATCAATGAAATAATTATTTTTTAGGCTTTAGTTCATCTGAGTTTTTTCAAAAATATTGGAATATCAACTTAAAACAAGTCGCGTTGCATGGCAGCAAGTCCCTGCCTTGAGCTGGGAAAAGCAGCATCCTACGCAGCTTCTGTCAATTCAACAAGTTCTTCTGTTGGTTCAGCATAAGTACGACCAGCAGCCAGTAGCATCCTACATAGCTTCTGTCAATTCAGCAAGTTCTTATGTTGGTTCAGCATAATTACGGCTAGCATCCTACGCAACTTCTGTCAATTCAACAAGTTCTTCTGTTGGTTCAGCATAAGTACCACCAGCAGCACTTGAAGCAGCGGCTTACGTGATCGAGATGCAGTAGATCCAGCCACAGATCTTTCAGTTCCAGTTTTTCTAGTTGTTGATTAAGCTTTTGACTCTGTTCATTATGTTGAGGGTCAATGAAGTCTGCCTCACACCATGATATATATCTCAACAATGCAGTAATCAAGTCATTGCTGCGATCCTGCACACAGTGGAAAAACGGGCACTCATTCCTGCAAGGACCTAAATGTCATATAAGGACCTCTGTAATAATAATCAGGACCTGAATATGACATACTGAGTTCCTGAATTTAAGCAACCAAAAAATGACTTGCATTCAACCGTAAGAAACCTAGATACTGATCTATATTTCTCACCAATGTTATGATACAAAAGGGAGTGCTTAATATGGTCTTCACCTGGAGTTCCCCTTTGGTAATCCCTGTAAATGTAGGGCCAATTTCCTGTAAGGCAATGGAAGATCTAGTACCTATCGCAGAAAAAGGATTCTTCCTGCCATCCAACCGCAGTTAAGCCCATTAAGTTCTAGTCTTCTTTTGGTCGAGAGTCCTAAGCCCTGGGAGCAGTCTCAGGGTAAGCCCCATAAGTTGCAGCAAACAATTCAAATGGAAAAGCAGGAAAGACGGCAAGCGAAGTAGCACCATAAGAACCCATTCAGGGTAAGCCCCATAAGTTGCAGCAAACAAGTCAAATGGCAAAGAAGGAAAACCGGCAAGCGAAGCAGCACCATAAGAACATGTTCAAGGCTGTGAAATGGGGACGAAACATGACACCTCTCGTGAAATGGGGACGAAACATGACACCTCCCGCCATGCATGGACACCCGCAGCACCTGCTGCACAACACCTGGTAACATGCTCAAATAGCCTAACCTGCTAACCATTGTGCTAATAATTTAGCCTAACCTGCAAACGATTGTGCTGATAATCCAAACTAATGTCGACATTAACATGAAACTGTTGACGGTTAGTAATAATAAACAGGGCCTAAAGCAAAATAGGCTATGCTCCAACCTCTTCCGCCTCGGGAAGAGGCCAAATAAGATGGCAAACCAGAATAACTTCGAAGACTTTGGTTATCCTGGCACAGCGCATTTGAGAACTTTGTAATAATCACCATATAATAGAGTTGAACAGATTGAAACTAATGCTAAAGCAAGGCTTTTCGATTACTATAGTCCCTGCCCATTGCCGGTTGGCAGGGACTAATAAGATAGTCAGGAATAGTCGATATCATTAATAAGGATTTAATTTGAATTTTTATTAGTATTACTATACTTAAGGTTAAATAAAGGATTAGAATATCATGTTATTTCAAATTTGGAATAAAATTGTGTTTTTCTAGTTTGTCGTATATTCTATGTTTTTAATCAATGTTTTGGTTTTTTGTATAAGATAAGAAAACTCCCTCAATAAGGAAATCTAGGATAATTATCCGGTGAAAAATCGATCATCCAATTATGATCCTAACATAAGGAGAGAATTAAATCAAGGGAAGATAACAAAAATATCTAACATCACAACAAACGATCCCTTTAATTTTTGTGACGAAATCATTCAAATAAAAAAAATTACCTATTTGCAAACTTAGTTAAGTAAAATATGGAGTAATACTCTATTTTTGTTTTTTATTCTTTTGTTTAATTATAGTTGTACTCGAAGAGAAGAGGGGTTTGCAATAATATGAGAAATAAAGCTTACACTATCGTTAGGTTTTCTTTGAAATTTTAGTATCCAACGTCGAATCATCTGGAAATAGAGGATTGGTGCACTATTGTCAAGTTGGTTATTGAAGGATTAAAGAATTGAAAAGGAGGTACTCACATATGGAATTAGGCTTGTATACTATTATTTGGTTTGTTTCAAATGCTAGTGTTTTCTTTAGCTAAAGAATTTAATATTGAATTTTGTATACTAGTCTAAATTTAATGAAGGATTTGAGAGTTGGTAAACACTGAAAGATATTCTCAATAATGATATGGAGGCTATTTTGACATGTTGTGAATGCGTTACAATATTCATTTCTAATATTAAGAAATAGTTTTAATCTTTAAATTGAAATATCTTATTTCTTTTCACATATTATATTTAGATGTTGAAATGTTAATGTAATCTTGTATAAGTTACATTATACATTGTATATACTAATCACTGAAGCAATGAACTATTTTTTTTCTAAAACAATTTATCTTCCTCTCAACATCCAATATTTAATATCTTCTTGCTCCCAATTGGGTTATTATGAACTACTTTATCCCAATTGGGATAATCTCTTTTGGATAAAAGGTAGATATAGATAGATTAGTTAGTTTTATTTATGCTTAATAGATTATATTGCGATTAGATTTAGGAGAGCTTTAAATAACGTATCTTTTCAATTAGCAACCCATTCAATGTAAACTAGGCCCGCATATTAATAGAAATTGTTGCACCAAATGAGTATAGGTTTAATTGGGACCTTGATCAAGTGATGACCCCTTGTTGCAGGAGGAACTTTTTCACCTGGCAGCACTTCGCAACATAACATTTTTTTTACCTTTCATCAAAATTATTTGTGGATCTAGTTCACCTTCTCTTGAGGTCTTAAAATTTCATTGATGATGTTTCACTATTTGTAGGATGACATATGGCATGATTCTCTTGCAAGAGGTCAATGTTCTTAAACATATAGAAATGAATCAACAAACAATACTCATGTAGATGATTTGGTTTCCTTTTACACATTCCTTAATTCATGAATCCATTTAAGGTTGAAATTTTATTAGTGTTTAACTTTCTCAACACCCATCCCATTTTGAATTGTTTTGTAGACTAATGTCTTATATCCATTAGGCTCTATAGCCTAAACTTCAAGTTATCTAAGGTTGAAGTTTATCGGAGGAAGATACCTCCACATCTAGGGATATACATAATGAATTATAACCCCTTAGGATAGTCTTGTCGAGGTGTAGTTTACTTCCTTTGTTTATGCATGAAAGCTCAGAAAATCAATACCTTAAAAATTCTCCTGGATTATATGCCTAGAATGTGAAAGACAATCATTTTGGTGTTGCAAGGCACACTTCTTTGTTTTGGAGCTCATGAATATTATATCATAACTTTACCAATAATGAAATTTATTCTATAGTAGATACCCATTAAAAGGTTCATTATTGTGATATCTAGATTGTTAAATTTTGAATGTTAGTACTATGGTGAATGATTGAAGGAAATATTTTCAAAAGACTTCTTCATATGGCTCACTCATGCAACCTGTTAGTGTCGGTATCTTCATCCCTCCGTCAGAGATCAAATCCTCTTGTTGCATTTCATATTAGGTGTCCCTCCTAGTCAACTGCATTCCATTAGGCGCATGGATCGTCTGACGGTAGTGGCTTCTCCTATAGTTTCCCTCATGTCATTTACCTGTTGGCTCATGTTTATTCCTCAAAATTGTATACAGTCACTTTTTGTCCTTAAGATTGCAAAAGTCTTTTTAGGGTTTCATTGTCATTTAGGTTTTGGGTTTCATTAGGGTTTCATCAAAAAGTGTTTCAAAGAGTCCAATAACAACCAGTAGGCACATGAGGAGGTTCCAACATCAATAAATTTCATATCAAGTGTTCAGAGATGTAGTTTTCCTCAAAACTCTGTTTTGAGGAAAAACAAAGTATTTTTGCTTTTATGGTACAAATTCATGTAATTTCATATTCTTCATATGTAAATCACTTCACCTGCAACCTTGGTCACTTTCCCTAGCCCCATTAGCTCCAACCCCCTGCAAAACAAACAAAACATAAGTCGTTCAGTTCATCACAAGTTCTAATAAAGTGAAAAAGCTCAAAACAAAGTTAAAATAAAGTCATTTTCAAAACATTGTAAAAGTGGGTTTTGCAAACCAAAACTTTAAAGGACTCCATGTATATAAGTCATTTCTCCAATTTAAAAAGCTCATTTGCAACTCAAAGACAAAGTTGGGCAAAGCAAAGTCGTGTTGGTAAGCAAGTAAGACAAAGTTGGTGAAAAATTTCCCCAAGACAAAGGCGCGGTGCATTGGGCAACTGGTGCGGCGTATATAGCAGGCGCTATGCATAGAGAATCAGGTGTGGCGCATAGAGGAAATTTGGCCCAGTTTGACCAGGAATGCTCTGTTTTTCGCCCAGCTTTTACCAGTTTCACTTTTTCATCTTCTTATTGTCAAAATTGTGATGTAGTTTCATGTACATTGATGGATCATGATGTAAATATGTCAAATTTTCACTTTTTTAGGTAGATTCATCAGTTAAAAAGTTGTTTGAAACTAAATGAATTAGTTCCCTAGTTTCTAGAGGCATGTTGTTCCACTGCATGATTTCTAGTTCTCAGTTTAGAATTAGTTGGAACAGCTCCTAAACATGTGAGCTCGACCCCTAGGATGAGTTATGGTTTGTCTATATTATTTATTTTTTTAGTCATTAGCAGGGTTGGACTCTTGAGAAAGGAAAGAGCTTCATTGTACACTCAAATTAGCATTTTGGCTATGGAATTGAGACTAGGGTTTGCAGCACTCTTTAGGATCCCTGTGGCATTTTTTTTTGGTACAGTGCTTTCTTATGTATTTTTGAATTTGCTTATGTATTATGTATGTCGTTTTCCCTCTTATTTCTTCTTAGCTAAATCAAACAAGAGTTTAAGTAGAATACATTGAAATTGCAGTGCTCTACTTTAAGTTTGCTTTAGTTTCTTGATGTTTTCAACTGTTTAGAGAGGACCCATGGCTTCTCTTGTCCTATTCAACTCCTCCTCTGTCTAATCCCTCCATTTCACTTTATTTAGAGTGCCAAATACAGTTGCCTACCTTGCCCCATTGAGACCTTTGGAAGACTGAGCCTCCTTCCCTGCACCCAAAATTTTCTTTTCCATTAGAGCCCGCAAACACGTCATTTTATCCAGTCAAACTCTTTGTACCTATACCTAGCCTAAGATCAGTAATCAAATCAATCATCTCAAGCCCTTAATGATCCTATTTTGCTGAGATTGACCTGGAGAGAGCCCTCTCCCGACCTGGTAGGGCTAGCT
Organism: Pinus taeda; assembly: GCA_000404065.3. Lineage (NCBI taxonomy): Eukaryota > Viridiplantae > Streptophyta > Pinopsida > Pinales > Pinaceae > Pinus > Pinus taeda. The sequence goes on from APFE031407692.1 coordinate 123,939, forward strand.
ACCAAGCTAAGCATGGTTTGATGTTGGCCCTGGATCATACCTTTCTCAGCCTGAGGTAAATCTAGGCTCTAATACAAGCAAAGGAAACCAACAATACATCCAAGCTTCAAATTAAAAAACACAGCAAAAAATTATTGAAAAGAAGGAAACTCCTATATAAAAAGAACTAAGTAAAGTGAGCTATCTTAAACCACTTAGAAAAAAGAACATCTAGTGGCTTTTCTTCAAGTAACCCAAATAATATAAATCTAAATTTGAAAACTAAAATGGAAACAAAATCTAGGCTAGTCGTATTCCTACCTTAACCTTCATCTGTAAACTATTCTGGATATTCCAATGGCTAGTTTGTCACAACAAATCTGATAAAATTTCTGAACTCTAAAAGCTACATTATGAGGGTTAATTTCCTTAGATTGATGGAATTATTAAATTATTGTTTATTGTGTATGCATGCAAATATAAAAATGTAGAAAACCCTTTCAGGGAAAAACCCAACTGGGAGGTGAGAATGCCTTGTTCTCTCTTTCTCTGAAGGGAAATGGTTAAAATATAAAGGAGTGAAAACTGTGTCCCATGGGTTCCTAAAAAACACAATCTCTCTCTCTCTCTCTCTCTCTCTCTCTCTCTCTCCACTCTTAGCTATTCTACTCATTTATGAAACAAAATGCACTTGAATAGGATGGAACCACTTTTCTTCCTAGTGGTCCAGTTATAATAGAGCCCCAAGCCTACTATTGGTTAATTTTGACTCAAAATCTTAATTAGAGTTACAATATTAACCCTTCTAGAGTCTTATTCACTATTTTCATGTGGTTATCCCATTTTCATGATAAATGGTGCTGATGTGGCATCCTCTCAAATCATGGTTTTCAAAATGGGAAGGTCAAATTCTAGGTGTCATAATTTTTGCATATAGGATTAATTTGAGGCCATTCTTGCGTCATTGGAAAGGTATTTGAGCGTAGAATAGTGTTAGGGGATCTCACATAAGTGACATTTTTTTGGACCCCAAAAAACTTCAAGAAATTCCTCAAACTGCGTTTTAGAAGGTTTAAAACCCCAATTTGCCAAACTAGGGCCCATTGGTAAAAATGGTCTTGTGAGCGGATTCCTCCAAATTTTCCACTATAAAAGCATCAATATTCATAAAAGATAATATAATGATTCAATCCAAATAAATCCTATGTTGGCTTAGCAATACCATGTGATGTCATAAAGCTAATGTAACCATTTAATTAACTCACTATCTACATGAGTATTATAACATAATGGAAATGTGTGCAACTAAGTGATAATGTAACATTTGATGGTAAGAAATAAAACATTATGAAGTTGATTCAAAATAGTAAGCATTTGATACTTATTGGTTTAAGGAAATTAATGAAAAAAATATAATTGTAATAAGTCTCCAATAATATCACCAAAATACATTTGGCAATGTTGAAGTATTAAGACAAAATTTGAGGTTAAGTACCTACCACTAAATATTAACCTATGACTCTAGAGCATATCTAACTACAAATTCTTCTTGGATCAACTCATAATCTCCTTTATTTTTCATGATGATGGGATTTCTTTATGTTGTTGGTTCCCAATGGGGATTTTTAGGCTTAAAAATTAAAGTGTTTTCCATTTCCAGTGTCCTTTTTACCTCCCTCTTTACCCTTTTTGAACTCCCTACTCCATATCCTTACAACATTTTTGGTGTAACAATGGATGAATATCCCTAATTAGACATTTCTCTAAAATTTATGAGGTAAATCTTCAATAATTCCAAAATTCCTTAATTTTTATAAATGTTGTTATTGATAGGTACATGGGTCCTACACCCTCTATATGTTGGGTTGTGTTATAATTTTGTTGGGACCCTATATTAGGTGGGTGGACCTGCCTATGGTTTTGTGCATGGTTTTCGCACATGGTTTTGGGCGTGATGGTTTTCGGTCCCTGGTATTGGATGCTTCGGCATGTATATATATGTATTGTAACATTGAAAGGAAAATAAGGAAAAAACAAGCTGGTAGTCCCGATTTTAGGATCCAGGGGAAAATCTCTGTGTATATGTATTTTATGTGTTATTCTCTCGCATTGTTTATTTTCTATGTTTTAGAATTTGTATGCAAGTAATTTCTGTACGAGGTTAAAACCTACATTTGGTATCGGAGTTGTTTTGGCTTCAAGGGGATGCCTTTGTTGCTAAGGGGTTTCGCTCGAGCCTGTGGTAGACCCTGTTCAGTCGAAGATCTACGGGATTGATTATGGTGGTGAAAGAAGATGGCGAGCAGTGGAAATATAGAAATCGAGAAATTTAATGTTCAGAGTTTTGAGTTGTGGAAACTCAAGATGGAGGATCTATTGGTGGATAAAGATCAGTGGATCATGGTAGATTCGGGCACTAAACCAACAGGAGTGTCCGATGAAGAATGGAAGAAGTTGGATCAGAAGGCAAAGAGCACAATACGATTGTGTGTCTCAGATTTATTATTATTGAATGTATCAGGGGAATCTATTGTGAAGGCTTTGTGGGACAAGTCAGGGACTTTGAAGCAATCTAAGTCTCTAGTGAATAAACGGTTCTTACAGAAAAAGTAGTATAATCTGAGGATGAAAGATGGAGACTCGATGACAGAGCATCTGAATGCATTTAATACTGTGGTAAGTCAATTATTGTTTGTTGATATTAAAATTTTATATGAAGATAAATGCATCAGTTTGTTGTGTTCTCTACTAGATTCGTATGAGATTCTGGTTATTGCAATAGGTAGCAATGCAACTGCCTTGCAGTTTGATGAAATAGTCTCATCCTTGCTGACGGAGGAGATGAGATGGAAAAATATGGAGAGCCAGAATGGTGATGCCTTTTCTGTACGAGGACGGTCCCAGAACAGACACAAAAATAAGTCATCGAGTGGGAGATCTAAATCTAGAGGGAGATCTAAATCTCTAGGAAAACCTGTAAAGGTGGTGTGCTAGAAATGTGGAAAGGAAGGGCACTAGAAAAGGGACTGTAAATCTAAATCTCCTAACAAAGGAAAGGGATCTGATGATGCTTCTTCTGCAGAGGTGAAAACCACCTCAGATGAAGGTAGGGATGTGTACTTGGCTTCTTCAAGTGCACATGTAGATCATGAACCATGGTTGATTGACTCAGGTGCATCCTTTTACTTCATTCCCCATAGAGAGTGGTTCTGCAAGTATGAGAAATATGATGGTGGTGATGTCTTCTTAGGGGATGATAGGAAGGCTAGAATCATTGGTCATGGAAAAGTCAAGTTGAAGTTGCAAGGTGGAAGGATTAGAACACTTCCGAGAGTTCTGCATATTCTTACATTAACCAAAAATCTGATTTATGTAAGCAAGCTGGATAATGCAGGTGTAAAAATAGTGTTCAAGAAAGATACCTACAAGATGGTTCAGGGAGCACTGGTATTGATGCAAGGAGTTCGAATTGAAACTCTATACAAGCTACAAGGTAGCACTGTTATTGATGGGGGCAATAGTTCTGTGGTTCCTAAAAGTGGAGCAAAAATCTAATGGTATCTAGAGAAAAGACCATGCTATCGCATTAAAGGATTGGACATATTGGAGAGAAGGGCCTTCGAATACTTTGGGGTAAAGGTATGGTAGAAGATATGATTAATAGCTCTTTGGATTTTGATTTCTGTGAAAATTGTGTATATGGGAAGCAAAATCGGGTGAGTTTCCCCTCTGATGGTAAGAGGGTGAAATAGATATTAGAGCTTGTGCACAGTGATGTGTTTGGACTTGTGAAGGTTCCATCACTGGGTAAGTCTATGTACTATGTGTCATTTATAGATGATTCTCAAGGAATACATGGATATATTTCCTCAAGAAGAAATCTGAATTCTTTGACAGGTTTAAAGAATTTAAGGCTCTGGTGGAAAACTAGATAGAGAAGAAGATAAAGGTGTTGAGGACAGATAATGGTGGAGAGTTTTGCAGCAAGGAATTTGAAGAATTCTGTAAGAAGTGTGGTATAGCATGACAGAAGACTACTCCACACAAACCTAAGAAAAATGGAGTTGCAAAAAGAATGAACAAGAAATTGATGGAAAGGGAAAGAAGCATGCTCAATGCTGTCGGGTTAGGACAGGAATTTTGGGCAGAGGTGGTGGAGACAGCATGTTACCTAGTCAACAGATCACCTTCATCAACATTGGAGGATAAAACTCCACAATAGGTATGGACAAGTAAGAAACCCTCTCCTTCACATCTGAGGGTATTTGGATGTGATGCATATGTACATGTTCCAAAGGAGAAAAGAAAAAAGTTGGATAGTAAATCTGAAAAGTGCATCTTTATTGGGTATAAGGATGGTTGAAAGGGTTATAAGCTTTGGAACCCAATAACAAGGAAGGTTGTGTACAGTCGAGATGTGGTGTTCAGAGAGGTGAAAAATGTTATTAAACATGAAGTCCCATCAAAGGAACCTGAGAAGATAAAGTTTGAGCTAAAGGAGGAAGAATTAGACTCTACAACAGAAGAGGAATCAAAAGATGAAGAGCCACAAACTCCAGTTGTGAGAAGATCAGTTCAAGAAAGAAGGTAGCCAGAAAGGTATAGTCCATCTGCTTACTATTCAAATTTTGCTTTATTTATTACTAATGATGATCCCAAAACTATGAAGGAATCAATAGATTCAGAGGATGGAAAACTCTGGAAAGAGGCCATGGTTGATGAAATGGCATCTTTGCACAAAAATGAGAGTTGGGATCTGGTGGAGTTGTCGGCTGGAAGGAAACCCATTGGCAGCAAATGGGTGTTCAAGAAGGAGACAAATGTAGAAGGAAAGGTGGAGAAATACAAAGCTCGGTTAGTAGCAAAAGGTTATTCCTAGGTGGAAGGGAATTGATTTTGGTGATATTTTTTTCTCCTGTTGTTAAGGTAGCTTCTATTAGATGACTTTGATATGTTGCTACTACTTTTGATTTTGAGGCAGAACAGATGGAAGAAGAGATCTACATGAAGCAACCTGAAGGATTTGCGGTGAAGGGTAAGAAAGAACTAGTATGCAAGTTTAAAAAGTCTATGTATGGGTTAAAACAATCACCAAGGATGTGGTATCAGAAATTTGATACATTTATATGGGGACTTGGCTTCACTAGAAGCAAAGCAGATCACTTTGTGTATTTTAAATTAATTGGTGACTGTTTTATTTATTTGGTCTTGTATGTGGATGATATGTTGCTGGTTGGAAATGACAAAGAAATTATCCAAGATTTGAAGACCCAATTGTCCTCCAAATTCGACATGAAACATCTTGGTGTTGCAAACTATATTTTGGGCATGGAGATTAAAAGAGATTGGGAAAAGAGGAAGCTCTGGTTAAACCAGAGGAAGTATGTCGAGACAATACTATAGAGGTTTAATATGTATGATAGTAAACCGATGAAGATTCCTATTCCTGTAGGTGTGAAGTTATCTGTTGAACAGTGTCCCAAGGCACAAGAAGAGGAAGAGGACATGTCCCGTGTTCCATGTGCAAGTGTAGTCGGTAGCCTGATGTATGCAATGGTCTGTACTAGACGAGACATTGCACATGCAGTGGGAGTATTGAGCAGGTTTATGTCAAAACTAGAGAAGGGGCAATGGACAGCAGTGAAGCGGGTGTTCAGGTATTTGCATGGCACTAGTGATTATGGTTTGTGCTACCAAGGAAGACCAGGGTTGGACAGAGTGTTGGATATTCGTGGCTTTGTTGATGCAGACTGGGCTTGAGATCTGGATCAAAGAATATCTACAAGTGGGTATGTGTTTAACCTATTTGGAGGTGCAGTCAGTTGGATGAGTAAGAAACAATATGTAGTGGCACTATCAACTACAGAGGCATAATACATGGCAGCCACTCATGCAAGCAAGGAACCAGTTTGGTTGCAAAGATTGTGGTCAAGTATGGGGTTAGTACAGGGAGCTATAAGGATAGACTGTGACAGCCAAAGTGAAATTTTCTTGGAAAAGAACCCTGGTTATCATTCAAAGACAAAGCACATTGATGTTCAGTATCACTTTGTGAGGGATATGATAGAAGACAAAAAGGTGTTACTGATAAAGGTGGACACTTTGAAGAATATTGTAGATGCATTGACAGAGTCTGTGAGCTCTGAGAAGTTCTCTTGGTGTAGAGAAACAATGGGTGTTGCAGGGCTAGATAAATGACTAAGCTCTCATGTGACCCCCTGTGGAAAGAAAACAACAAGTGGGAGAATGTTGGGTTGTGCTATATTCTTTCCATGACTAGCAGCCCTAGTTAACCGGGAGGTTAGAGGGGGCGCAGAGCCCCCCCTTCGTTGCATTGATTTCCCTCCCAAAGATAGGAGTAGGCCCTCATCTCAAGGAGGTAGTTCATAGGGATAAGACCAAGAGGCCAAGTTGGAAGAACTCGACCTCATCTACGCCGAACAACCTCCAGCTTTCCGCTATGGAAGCTTCTAGATTATGAAGCTTCTCATCCTCTTTGGGAAAATTTCCTTTTTGGGATCATCGCAGATATACAGTAAATAGAGCGATGCCATCACAGGTCGTGTATAATACAAAAGGTGACCATCACTGTTTTTAGTCTCATAGGGTTGATGATTCTCAAATTAGGGTTTAAGAGCTATTTCCTTTAGGGGAAGATCAAGGCATTTTCCAATCAATGTCTTAAGGAGGATCTGAGCTGCATATATGAATGAGTACACTTTATAATGGTCATGTTTCAGGAACTTCGGGGTATGTCACAGGGAAGTGCAGGAGGTGTTACAAAATACTATGTAACATATGCCCCCTAAAGCATGAAGGTGGAATTGGGAGTGATGGCTGAGATGCTTTATGAGCTTTTGCAAGGACGAGGACAAACACTGTCAAGAAACCTGCAAATCAAGGACGCATATACATATACATATTTGATATCAAAACATGAATCCATGGTATGGATGTAGGCATCTAGATGATAAGGACTATATGAAAGGATCCATGGCATGGGTGCAGCCATCGAATATAGAAGGATCATCATAAATGAAAAGTCCCATGGTATGGTCACAACCATCTGTATAGCAAAAACATGTGTACAATCATAAATAACACATAACTCCACGCAGCCTAAGTCATATCAGATAAGACTTAGGGTCTTGCGCTCCATCCCAACTTGATCCAAGTAAAAATTCCAACATGCGAATGAATGTGTCGAAGTCGAACATGCTAGAAAACCGCCTAATTACTGGGTGATGATGTGGACCGTTAACACGCACAAGAGAAACCACCAATAATGAAAATGGTTCTCAAGGTAAAATAGTACAATCCGTGAATGTGATAATGAAACTAAAGTTGAACACTCGTGGAATCACTCGATCGAATGCCAATGATGAAAACCCATCATTGGATGCGAAGCACTTTCCATTAAGGCATGCAAGCTCTAAGGTACTGAAAGGGAGTTTCTAAGTTATCTTCTTGGATAATGAGCTAAATTCGATAGGAAGCGACCCATTAAAGGAGGGCCATGATGTGTCCCCCATCATTGACATGAAACAAGGAATAAAATAGAATTCAATGAATAAGATCCAAGGTTATAACAATGGATCAGATAATGTATAGGTAAATAACTACAGATAGGACTTCTCTTCAACATTGGCGACACAACTCCGAAGAGGGGCAGCACTAGACTCAACATAGGATTAAAGGTCATGATGATAAACTAAAATAGTCAAATGAGAGGAAAAAATGGATCACCCAAACCCGAAAGGACATGTGACTGAACGAGGATATCCCAAACCTGACACAAAAGTAGAAGAGTGTCATGTTCAGGAGTGACATGCTGCCTATACAAAGGATGTTTCATTTTCATTTTTTCCCCACTATTTCTAGCGAGTACCCCAATTATTTTTATCACAAGCTTGAAGGGGATAGCATATGCTTGTCATGTAAGTTTATTCTTCGAATGAATCCATTCTAGTAAGTTTTACGAGTACTAGGAAGGAGAAACTCGATCTCATCATGGTGACAAGTCTTTCGTCGTAAAATTTTAACAAGTTCGATGTCAGAATAACTTAGAATCCTTTTCACATTTAGAGAGTTTGAAAGAGAGACGAAAAAGAAAACTCCATCATGTCCCTTTTCGTAATTTGTCCCTCGAAACTGAAAAGGTAGAAAATAATATTCGAGAGAACCTCTTGACCATATCAACTAAGGTGTACCTTTTTCGTAAATAGTCAATCTTAGCCCAAAAAATGGGTAAATGTATATTGAGATGACGTCAAGTCATTTAATTGAACGAGTTCGAAATGACAAGTACTCAACGATATTTTCATGTTTCGAGAGTCAGAAAAGAGCTCAAAGATGACTCCGGGGGGGTTCCTTTTTCGTTTGTTTTTAACGAGTCTGAAAAAGAGATAAAACAAAAACTCATCTCGAATCAGTTAATAATAATCACATGCTCACCATAAAGTACCTGTAACTGCACAAGGAAATTCACTCATCACTGATATCGAGAAATAATAATAAAATATTGGCAAAAATGAACTCAAAAGTTATAAATAGGCCATAAGTAAAAACCTTTTTACCATTTCACCAAAGTAAGTTTCGAGTGTGCACTTGTGCCCTATTTTGCTCCATTTTCAAATGCCCTGTGCGGGAGATCCAGTGCATCATTCCTCGAACCATCTTCAGAAGGTAAGAGCTCTGTTTGTACTCTTGCAATTCATTGTATTTTTATGCTTTTTCATGCAGTTTTTGTTTGTCAGTGGGAGGATTTTTGTTTTCAAATTGCACAGGCAATCATCACGGGTTTTCTCTTCGGACCTGCAATCATCACTCTCGAGCCAAAAGGCCCTAGCGATGGCATTACTTTGTTAATAAAAATAGTGCAATGGTTCTGGAGAATAATTTTTGAAGGAAAACCCCTCTTTAAAGCAAAACTTCTTAGTTTTAATCCATGAAAAAGTTGCTAACTTGTGTTTAATGATGTTTTATAGGAGATTTCTACCACCATGGTGCTAGAATGGAAAGAATGGGGCCATGAGGCAGATGATCATCAGGAAGCCCAAGATCCTGAATGTATCAATGCTCTGAGGAACTGTGGATTGCTTAAGTTATTTAGAACAACAGGACTGAGAGCTCAAATGGAGTTGATGCTTTATTTGATTAACTTATGGGATGTTGATCGGGAACTCTTCATAATCAAAGACTAGGAGCTAATGTTGGAAGAAACAGACATTTATTTCATCACAAGATTGTCTAGGAGGAGAGAGAGAGTTCAACTCTTTGGATCTCGTCCAGGAAAAGAGAGTACTAGTAGTCTATACAGGAGAAATTGCCCAAGTTCTCATATTACCATAGGTGGGAAAGTGAAGATAAAAACAGTCACTAATATTCCCCTTAGAACTATCTTGTTCACCATAGCACGCATATCTAGCATGCAAGCTCTTCACAAAGCCTCACAGTCACAATTCTGATATGTGGTAGAATGTCTGACTCTCAAAGTATTCAACTGGTGTGGAGGACTACTTGAAAATATGAAGAGACAACTAACCAAGGGTAAATGAGGGAACCTGAAACAGTTTGGTTTCAGTTCAATACTGGTTACCTTCTTCCTAGAGTAGGTGCCCTTGTTTTGGAACCAATGTGCAGAGGTACCAGATCCTACCCCCCAAGATCTGAGGCTAGTGCAGTGGAGTGAGCTCATGAACCAAGGAGGAGGGGGCCAATAGATGCATTTCCCTCCACATTTTTTTGGTTGGCTACATCGCCAGTTACTTGTGTGTGGATGATTATGCTTATGCCAGCATGGATTTCAGATGGGATCGAGATCTACCTCTGCCACCATGAGAACAGTGCACTGACACGTAAAACTTGTTTTTGGATTTTTTCAAGTTTTACGATTTTTGTAAAAGTGTAACAGAGATTTAACTTGTGATAAATATGCATATTTTGGCCCAGAAAGATAGCCTGGAATATCACTAATAGCACAGCGAGCAACCCATCAGATATTAGGTATTGATTATGAGGAAGGGGCGGACCCCTTGGTAGAGATGGAGCACAACCTGGACGTGATTACCCGGGGGATACCATAGATGAGGTGCAACTGCAATGGCAGAGGCACACCGTAGGAGTGTCAGCAAGACTGCGTCAGTTGTTAGGCCAAGTGATCAGAGCAGTCTCGTGCTACCATGAGCATCGTGCGGGTTGGTAGCCTTTCTAGTTTCTTTTACACATTTTGTAGGCTGTTGAAAGCCAAGTGTCTCGGAACACTTTATTTTTGATATTTTGATGTAAACACTCTGACAGATGATATATATATATATATATACATACACATATGCATGTTTTATTTTCTACTTATGTGTCTAGATATCATGATGATGTGATTGGTTTTATAAATTATGCAAATGCCTATTGTTATCACTGAAAAATTTTCAAAAAATTTTGGACAACTTATATGGTTTCAAAGTTGTAAGTCAGTCTTGGTCAAGTCATTTCTATTGTTTTATTTAAGGATTCTAAAACATAGGATAGAATCTTGTTCCCTTTGTTAAATATGGTCAACAATCTTGTTTTACCCACCATTAGTCCCACATTTATTCAAAGTGTCATGTGTTAAGGCTGTTGCAAAAATTACATGCGCTACGAAATCAACTAGGAGTTTTTGTAGCACAAACTCATAAAAATACTATGTGCACTACAAAAATAGGGATTTGTAACTAGGAGATTTCGTAGCGCAAAACACAGAATTTACACTGGTTGCGCTACGAAATCAGGGATTTGTGCTAGATCTTGTCTAGTTGTCTTTTCCATCAAAATTCGTTAATATTTCATCACCATGTGTCAGTCCTTGAACCATGCCCATCACATGCAGCCATTCATTCTCATCATTAGATTCGTTAGATGTCTTGTAAGCATTCTTTCAAATTTCCAAAAGTAAGGTGAGGTGAGTTAGTCCTGGTTTTTCCCGTGTTCCTTTCATGCATAAGAAGACAATTGGCAAGCCTAAGGATGACACTCATCAGAACTTTTTGAAAGCTCAAGTGAGGCAGTTCTCAATTTCAAATTCAAGCGAGGCAGTGTTCAAACCAATACAGTGTAGGTTTATCTTCAAGTTTCCTTGCAGGGATTTCATAGACATGTCTGAAGAAAAGAAGAGTAACCAGAAGTCAATTAGCCAAGGAAAAGGGGAAAACAATGATTTCTGATGAAAGCCCAGCTTCAAAGTGGAGTTTGAATGATCTCCTCTAGGCTATCAATATAAAAGAGTCCCCTCTAGACTAAATAGATTTATTTGAAGTAGGTAAGAACAAAACAAAAAGAGTTAAATCTTCTAAGAAACTCCAATTTGATGACTAGGTCTCAGAGTTTGTTTTCAAGCCAAGAAGGCATGTGACTAGGCATTTAAGAAGGTTATAAGAGGCAGAGCCAGAGGAAAGCGAGACAACAGAGATATCAAAGTTCCTTGAAGAGCCTGTGGTTCCACTAGTGCAACCATCACTAATACACAAAGATGATAGAAACAAGGTAGCCGGTACTCAAGAAGAAGAATGTAGCTTTGAGGAGGTCAAAAAGAAATTGAAGTCTGCCAATTTTGAGATTGCTCAACTTAAGAAAAGGGCAAGGAAACATGTAGTTGAAAAAGCCATTTGGAAATATGTAAAAGTTCCAAGACATGAAGTAGTTGACAGTCATGCTCAATATTTCACCTGGACTGGCCCTGCAATAAAGAAGGCAAGATATATTAGAAGGATCAATGGTAAATTAAGAACTAAAATCAGGATGATGAAGAGACAGATTAAGGACCTACAAATTCAGTTGAGCAAACCAGGAGGACAGTCTCAGCATAAAAGAACCAGGCAGTAAGTAATTGGAGCCTTAACACAATTTTGGTTAGAACATTACCTTTTTGAAGTTGTTTATGGATGAATTATGTCAAAGATATGTGGCCTATTGGCATAAGATGAAGTTGTGAAGAAATCCCAAGAAGGATAATTTTTTAGAAAAAACTGTGTTTTTTGATACACACAGCAGTTTCGTAGCGCACTATGAAACTGTTGTAGCTCCAGTTTTGTTTTTGAATAAATTCTGAAATGAAAAAGGGAACCATTATGAAAGTATGTTGCTGCTAAAGACACAAAAGGGCCACCTCAGAATTTTTGAATATTAAGCAAAGGAAAATTCAAAGAATGAGAAGCATATAGTAACTCCAAACTCAGCAGTCATTTTGTAGCTTGGACAGTTGTCATGTTTCAACTAGAACCTGAGGGGTTTTTTCTTAGCACGAGTATTTGAGAAGGGTCCATGGTTAATTAATGCATTTCATCTGATTAAAAGAGACAACATGGTCAGCAGAAGGATTCGAAGACAAGCATAAAGATGAAACTCTAAAAAGGAGGAACTCTGTCTCCTTATTTTTAGCAGTCAACTTCCAAGGGGATTCCTGAGCAATTGAAAACTCATCTCTGAAAAGTGAAAGAAATTTTTATTCCTAACATACTGAAATACAAAAACCTCTTTCAGTTCTTCAAATTCATTATGAGGTGGGAGAAATTTATGGTTAAACTTGCGCTACGAAACTGTTGTAGGTGTAGTTTTTGACAAACAGATTTTTCATGTTTTACACGTGTTTTTCAAGGACCGATTTTGGACAGTTGGAGCAGTGTTTTAAAAAACAAAGAGAGGTTTTTGTTCTCAACATCATGGACTACAAAAAACTCCTTTATTTTCGTAAAATATTTCATGGATGAGAAGATAAATTCTCTGTCCCACGTGCTAATTTTCAAAGATCCTAAACCTAAAAACAGGGAAACATGTTCCCTAATTTCTAGGGCTTGTCATCAGCAGTAAGGTGACAACGTGGGAGGCTTCATCAAATTCGACTTCATGAGGTTGCAACTATCGAAGAATTCTTTCAATGTTTAGATAAGGTTGTTGTAATCATAATAAGGAGTTACACTCCTAGTTGTATTAGGTCACTAGCACTGCCAGTTAACAGTTAGTTACATTTAATAGTTAGTTTTAAGTGTCAATAGGTGTCATAGTAGGAAGAATTCGAATTCCCCTCATGCTGGAGGAGGAATATTAGTTATGTAATGAACTCTATATATGGGAGAATGGCCAATGTATCAAAGGTTGGAAATTTTTCAAAGAACACTCATACTGTGCTTTTGTAGAAGACTGTGTTTTATGGTAATACACTGATTTGGCTTTGCTCCTCAGGATTCAGAAAGAGTTCAATGTTTAAATTGTCCTATGGTTGTCTTCATTTTATTTCTTGCAGTAGTATGAATGCATGATTACTTAGAACTGATTGGCTATGCTCTAACTTCCTTCATGTATTTGTAGACTGTGTCTTCCTACATATTTTTGATGTGTTACTGATATGTTGAACTCCAAATGCCCTGACTTCCATGCAAATTTAATATTATTGTCATACTGAAGCATTTTTTGACTCCATAAGCCCAATGGATGTTTACTGATCATGTTCAACCATTCATATTTTTTTTACTTGTTTCATAGAGTTATCCATCTAATCTTTATCAAAATATTTAACCTAGTGAGAGAGCCCTCTCAGGTTGAGGAGGCTAAGCCTCAGCCAAAAGTTGGTTTGAAACAGTTACACAAAATCTACCTGATTAGCAGCCTATCAAGACTAGGTTTTGTGATAACATTTTGGTGCGTCTGCCGGGAGTCTGAAGATTATTCATTCTCGAAACTAAGAAGCTGAACTTCTGAAGGTAGCAGGAGCTCAGAAATTTTTTAAGGCTGCAAACTACCTTGGCGACTCCACACATCGAATAAAAAACTGGAAGGTGACTCCACTGCTAGAAGATCAGTAGCTTGATGAAGTTTCAAAATGAGTTCCATTGCAAGAATGAATGCTAGGTATGCCCCTATGAATCGGTCTCATATCCTTGGTTTTCCAAATCCTATGCCAAAGGTTGATTGGTTAGATGATCTTCCAATATTCAAGATGAAAAGAAAGACAATGCTGCTCTTTATTTGGTTAGGTTCCATATGCATGTACGTAATCTTAAGGTTCAGTTCCCTGAAGATTGTCTTATGAGGATGTTTATGACCACTTTAGAAGGAAAAGCATGGTCTTGGTATAAAAGCTTGGAAAATGGTTCAATATATTCGCTTGCTAATTTTCATGATGAATTCTATGAGATGTATAAAGAATGTCATCCTTCCTTATTGCTGGTAAAAAATTGTTGTAAACATTCTTTGAGTCTTATTCAATATTTGGAGGATTATTATGATGATAATGAATTCATGGATGAAGAAATTTTAGAGGCTCTTCATAACAATATGTTTCAACAACTAGAAGAAAGGATAACATCCCATGAAATGCAGCATGAAAATCAACATGGGTTTACTTATGAAAATCATATTACATCCTCTGAGATTGATGTAGAGATGCAGCAGACTTGTCAATTTTCAGATCATAATAAAGATGAAAGTAATTGCAAACACCAAGAAGAAATATTGGAAGAAAAATTTTATAACCCTCAGGCAGAGGAAAGGGTTGTTCATTTTTGTAATTCCTTGCAGCAGATTACTTCAAAGAATCACCCTAATAGTGAGGAAAATTACATTGTCTATGGAAATCATGTAGAAAGGCAGTTGGATAACTTATCAAATAAATGTTTTGTGACTAAAGATCAGTTGTTAGAAGTAACAGGATGTTATGAGGATCATCAAGCTGATCAAGTATTCTGGGATCCTATAGCTAGATACATGGAAGAGTTTTACTCTCGAGTGTTTCAGTTTTTCTATGAAGATTAGAGACAATTCCAGTGGCAGTGGTCATCACAATATCATAGCTATTTTGAACTCCGATGCAGTCAAAAAACTCAAATATCAGATAAGACAAATGATTGGCTACATTGGAAATTTCACACTAATTGAGCTAAAAGAAGTTTGCAATTGATAGGGTAGGTAGGTAGGAAAATGAAAATAAGCTCAAGATTGACTGAGCATTTTTTAGTAGATATAGATTTCTTTCTCCTACAGTGATCATCAAGCTTAAGCCCGAGGTGAAGGCCCAAGAAGCTTAAAGGGGATTCTTGTCAAATAAATTTATGTTTATCATAAGAGGATAAAGCACTGGACCTACGAGTTCTTAGTGTACCACAAGGGCACACTATCCCAAGTGGAGCCACTGTTATCACTGAAAATTTTCAAAAATTTTTGGACAACTTATATGGCTTCAAAGTTGTAAGTCAGTCTTGGTCAAGTCATTTCTATTGTTTTATTTAAGGAGTCTAAAACATAGGATAGAGTCTTGTTCCCTTTGTTAAATATGGTCAACAATCTTGTTTTACCCACCATTGGTCCCACATTTATTCAAAGTGTCATGTGTTAAAGCTGTTTCAACAATTACATGCGCTACGAAATTAACTAGGAGTTTTCGTAGCGCAAACTCATAAAAATACACTATGTGCGCTACGAAAACAAGTATTCGTAACTAGGAGATTTCGTAGCGTAAAACACAGAATTTACACTGGTTGTGCTACGAAATCAGGGATTTGTGCCAGATCTTGTCTAGATGTCTTTTCGATCAAAATTCGTTAATATTTCATCACCATGTGTCAGTCCTTGAACCATGCCTTTCACATGCAGCCATTCATTCTCATCATTAGATTTGTTAGATGTCTTGTACGCATTCTTTCAAATTTCCAAAAGTAAGGTGAGGTGAGTTAGTCTTGGTTTTTCCCGTGTTCCTTTCATGCATAACAAGACAATTGGCAAGCTTAAGGATGACAATCATCAGAACTTTTTGAAAGCTCAAGCGATGTAGTTCTCAATTTCAAATTCAAGCGAGGCAATTCTCAATTTCAAATTCAAGCGAGGCAGTGTTCAAACCAATACAGTGTAGGTTTATCTTCAAGTTTCCTTGCAGGGATTTCATAAGCATGTTTGAAGAAAAGAAGATTAACCAAAAGTCAATTAGCCAAGGAAAAGGGGAAAGCAGTGATTACTGATGAAAGCCCAGCTTCAAAGGGAAGTTTGAATGATCTCCTCTAGGCTATCAATATAGAAGAGTCTCCGCTGGTCCAAACAGATTTATTTGAAGCAGGCAAGAACAAAACAAAAAGAGTTAAATCTTCTAAGAAACTCCAATTCGATGACTAGATCTCAGAGTTTGTTTTTAAGCCAAGAAGGCCTGTGACTAGGCATTTAAGAAGGTTACAAGAGGCAAAGCCAGAGGAAAGTGAGACAACAAAGATATCAAAGTTCCTTGAAGAGCCTGTGGTTCCACTAGTGCAACCATCACTAATACACAAATATGACAGAAACAAGGCAGCTGGTACTCAAGAAGAAGAATGTAGCATTGAGGAGGTCAAAAAGAAATTGAAGTCTTCCAATTTTGAGATTGCTCAACTTAAGAAAAGGGCAAGGAAACATGCAGTTGAAAAAGCCAATTTCAAAAGAGTAAAAGCCATTTGGAAAGATGTAAAAGTTCCAAGACATGAAGTAGTTGACAGTCATGCTCAATATCTCACCTGGACTGTCCCTACAATAAAGAAGGCAAGATATATCAGAAGGATCAATGGTAAATTAAGAACTAAAATCAGGATGATGAAGAGACAGATTGAGGACCTACAAATTCAGTTGAGCAAACCAGGAGGACAGTCTCAGCATAAAAGAACCGGGCTGTAAGTGATTGGAGCCTTAACACAATTTTGGTTAGAACATTACCTTTTTGAAGTTGTTTATGGATGAATTATGTCAAAGATATGTGGCCTATTGGCATAAGATTAAGTTGTGAAGAAATCACAAGAAGGATAATTTTTGAGAAAAAACTATGTTTTTTTATTCACACAACAATTTCGTAGCGCATTACGAAACTGCTGTAGCTGCAGTTTTGTTTTTGAATAAATTCTGAAATGACAAAGGGAACCATTATGAAAGTATGCTACTACTGAAGACACAAAAGGGCCACCTCAGAAGTTTTGAATATTAAGCAAAGGAAAATTCAAAGTATGAGAAGCATATAGTAACTCCAAACTCAACAGTCATTTCGTAGCTTGGACAATTGTCATGTTTCAACCAACACCTAAGGGGTTTTGTCTTAGCACGAGTATTTGAGCAGGGTCTAAGGTTAATTTAATGCATTTCATATGATTAAAAGAGACAACATGGTCAGCAGAAGGATTCGAAGACAAGCATAAATATGAAACTCTAAAAAGGAGGAACTTTGTCTCCTTGTTTTTAGCAGTCAACTTCCAAGGGGATTCTTGAGCAACTGAAAACTCATCTCTGAAAAGTGAAAGAGGTTTTTATTACTAGCATACTGAAATACAAAAACCTCTTTCAGTTTCTTCAAATTCGTTATGAGGTGGGAGATATTTATGGTTAAACTTGCGCTATGAAACTGTTGTAGGTGCAGTTTTTCACAAACAGATTTTTCCTGTTTTACACGTGTTTTTCAAGGACAGATTCTGGATAGTTGGAGCAATGTTTTAAAAAACAAAGAGAGGTTTTTGTTCTAGACATCATGGAATACAAAAACCTCCTTAAGTTTCATAAATATGTCATGGATGAGAAGATAAATGCTCTGTCCCACGTGCTAATTTTCAAAGATCCTAAACCTAAAAACAGGGAAACATGTTCCCTAATTTCTAGGGTTTGTCATCAGCAATAAGGTGACAACGTGGGAGGTTTCATCAAATTCGACTTCATGAGGTTGCAGCTATCGAAGAATGCTTTCAATGTTTAGATAAGGTTGTTATAATCATAATAAGGAGTTACACTCCTAGTTGTATTAGGTCACTAGCACTGCCAGTTAACAGTCAGTTACATTTAATAGTTAGTTTTAAGTGTCAATAGGTGTCATAATAGGAAGAATTCGAATTCCCCTCATGCTGGAGGAGGAATCTTAGATATGTAATGAACTCTATAGATGGGAGAATGGAAAATGTATCTAAGGTTGGAAATTTTTCAAAGAAAACTCATAATGTGCTTTTGTAGAAGACTGTGTTTTATGGTAATACACTGATTTAGCTTTGCTTCTCAGGATTAAGAAAGAGTTCAATGTTTAAATTGTCCTATGGTTGTCTTCATTTTATTTCTTGTAGTAGTATGAATGCATGATTACTTAGAACTCATTGGCTATGCTCTAACTTCCTTCATGTATTTGTAGACTGTGTCTTCCTACATATTTCTGATGTGTTATTGATATGTTGAACTCCAGATGCCCTGACTTCCATGCAAAGTTAATATTATTGTGATACTGAAGCATTTCTTGACTCCATAATCCTGTTGAGTCCCAAACTTGCATCTTCCCTATACACCTTTTTAGCCTTTTTTCCAGTTACCTGAACCTCCAAGCTATCAAATCATTGCATGTTAGTTTAAAAAGGGCATATAAAATGGTTTCCTAACTATGTCTTGTCACTGCTGTTTGATTTAGATTTTTGTTCAGTCAGCTGTGGAATCTTGTCACTTTCCGCAGCTAGCTCAACTTTCCGCGGCCTTTTTGTTGAAGTCTATGTTACAGGTGTCTACTATCTAATCTGGCCACATGGGCAAGCTGCAAATGATGTGGACATGGAACGTGTCCCCTTGGTTTAGTCGAATCACTCACAGAAGACCATGGTCAAAGTCAGTCAAGAAGTGGTCAACCTAAGAGTTTTGCGGTGGTAGGACTCTGTTTTTCATCACGAGAAGAATTGCGTGGCAAGTTCCCAAATCCTAGGAGGCGTGCTAACACCTGTGGACTGCTCCGTGAACCAAATCTAACAGCCACCCTCCTTGGATTTAATTCTCACGGCTACCACACTGCTAGATTTTTGGAAATGGTCATTTACGTGTCTGTTTACCAGTGCAGATCTTAGGAATTAGTTATGTCATTTCCTATTATAAATAAAGCATCCTCGTATGCATATAAACTAGTTTTTGGTATGTAATTTTGACTGTTTTACGAGCCACTGTGCCGTGACTTAATCCTTATGTTATGACTGCATTTCAATATATGAGAAGGCATTGTTTTTAAGTTCAATCCGTGATTGATTTCTGATTGGCCGAGGTTGCAGGGGGCCCCTATACACCAAGGTTCTGTAGTTACTGTACAGTTCTGTGCTTTCTTCATTTATGTTCCTGATGCCATAATCATTTGCTTGTATATATTACACTGCTTGTGGTATTCATGTTGATTGTTGTCCATAGTTTCTTTTATGCTTTCTAATGACTGTTAACTGATCAGTGTTTTTATTTCAGGTTCTAATAGATAGCCCGGGCAAGTGCACATAGCTTTTTGATTACTAATGACATGATGGAATTATCTTGTCCTTCTGCTGATTTGTTTTCTTAGTTATAATTCTAGCACTGTTTATTTCTTTCAATTTTGTTTTGTTCATTTAATTTTCTGCAAGATAGATATTAGACTATTCATGTCATTTTCAGTTACCTCCTATAGCCAGAGCGAGTTGAATGGTGAGGGATTGAAGTATGAATGTATAGTTTGATATTAGTTTATTTGTTTTTGCAAGTTAGTGATTAGATTACTCATGTCATTTTCAGTTACCTCCTATAGCCAGAGCGAGTCGAATGGTGAGGGATTGAAGTATGAATGAGTAGTTTGATCTTAGTTTCATTTTATGCAATTTATATATCAGATTACTTAATTTGTTTATGATTACCTCCTATAGCCAGAGCGAGTCGAATGATGAGGGGTTAGAATATGAGTCGATGTAATATGATTTAGTTACTTTGCTTACAGTTTTTGAATTGCTTTGAGTTCAGTTTTCTTTTTATACAGTAGCAAGGATACTGGGTTTCATAGTCACTAGCTCACTGTTTGGTTTAATTAGAATTTAGGTACATTTTTATTTTCTCTTAGTAATTGATTTCATCATTGCAAGTTTGAAAACATTTTTGAAAACTTTAAAGTTTGGAAATTATTTTAAAGGTCACCATTGCCTTGAACACTTCTATCCATACTTGATTTTTAGAATTTCCATCTCATATTAGGGAATCAACAAGAAGATAAACCCAAAAACAAACCAAAAATCAAAATGACAAAGAAGTAAGAAATCATTTATCTTGCATATATAGTGCACTTCACTTCAGCAGTTTACGACTCCCGGATTGACAATTTATATAGCAATTTAGGACACACTAAATTGACCAAACATTTTGGCGTTGTTGCTGGGGAAGTGAAACTAGGTAGCCAATTTCTTAAAAAAAAAAAAAAACATAAGAAAATTTCAAGGAAGGTAAAAATTGATGACTTTTCAAAGTATGCTCTCCTCTTGCACCTCGTGTGACCTGGAGGATCATAAAAGAGAGTTATTGGTTTAGTAATTTCTTGAGTATGCTCTCTTCTTGCACCTAGAGTGATCTGGAAGATCAGAAAGATAATTATTAGCCCGACTTGAAGAAAAATAAAGAAAAATGACATGCATAGAGCAAGAGATTCTAGGGGAAGGCTTATAGCTAGGGCCAAGAGTTTGATTTTTACAACTCCATCTACTTCAAGGAATAGACAAGATACACTTCCATCATCTCCAACTCACACTCCTAGCCTTAGGATTCCTAGAATTCAAGAGGTGGTAGTTGAATTAGGAGACTCTCCCACACTATCCACCGAATCTGAGTTAGGAAAAGACCCTTTCTTTACTTCTACAGAAAAACACATTGTAATTGAGGAAGTAGAATCACCTGAAGAAGAAGAGGGAGAAACTCCTCCTCGTTCGCCATTAGTAGAAGAACCAGAGGACTCTGAAATCTCTGAGGAAACTATCATGACATAGGAAGTAGTAAACGGATTTGGAGGAAACAATGGAGGAGGTAGAGGAGGAGGAAACAATGGAGGAGGTAGAGGTAACAACGGGGGAAATAGGGATGGAGATAACAAATTGGATTTCCTATAGTTGATGAGGAATCTCGAACAACAATGAAAAACATCTCACCATATGTCCTCCCAAACTTTTATGGGTTGCGAAGTGAGGATCCCTGAAGCATTTCTATTTGAGTTTGAGGTCGTGTCCCGAACTTATGATTATATGGAAGACTCTCAAAAACTCAAATTGTTTCCTTCAACATTGAAGTGAGCTACTCTAGAATGGTTCATGGGATTAGTCACTCAATCTATTAGGACTTGGAATGATATGAAACAAACATTTTTGGATAGATACCTGGACTATTGTATGCGCACCAATCATAAGGATGAGCTATTCAAAATGGTGCAAAAAGAAGATGAAAACTTGGAAGATTTACTTGAAAGATTTCAATACAACCTGAAAAGAGCAAAAATGAATAACCTAGATGAGGAAACCTTGAAATCCCTTCTATTAAAAGCCATTAGAGATGAATGGATAGATATTTTGAACATGATGGGGAAAGG
>APFE031407696.1:0-30235 GCA_000404065.3 Pinus taeda
GCAGTCGCGTATACTTAGCAATTTTCAAGATTTATAAGATTTTTGTCTCTGGAATGTTTCTGGTGTTTTCTGTCAGTTTAAACAGTCATTTGTGTCAGTAGCAGTTATCTGTTTTCTCTAGCAAGTGTCTTTACTCTAACTTCTCCTTCATTTGCAAGAAGTCTTGGTCTTATTTCGTGTTGGCGAGTGTCATTATATTTTCACTTTAAACACACAAGATTTCCTTACTGAAATCTTGGCTGCCCTGAGCAACCAGAGCAGAAAAGATTTTCATTAATCTTTGTGTTTAACTTCATTCTTGGTGATGTCTTGGTTTGCTTAACGAAATAGTTTTTATGACCTATTGCTTCTTTGTTTCTTGAAACTTTCTTGGAACCTTTCTTTTGATCTTTTTGTTTTGGTCCTTGCTACCAAAGTTTTCCGGGCTGCCTTTCATTGTCGAAAGCACTTTTGAGCACATTTGTTTTTGTTGAGTTTTCATTTCTTGTTGGGTATAAACTTGCAAAAAAGTGTTTCTTGCTTTTTTCGATTGTGAAGTGACGATTTTTGTTGAAAGCAATTTCAAAAGAATTTCTTGTTTGTTTCTTGTTTTTATTTCTATTTTCAAGTGAGCTTTTCGAAAAAATTTGGTTTCTTGAACTTGTTTTTCGTTTTGCTTCCTTTTGTTGAACGAAAGTGTTTTTGTTATCTTGAGTTTTGCTTTTAATATTTAGACGAATTACACCATCTTTGATTCCATCTAAATATAATTAAGTGGCAAAAAGCAATTTGATGAACAAGAACAACTTTTGTTTCTTTTTTAGAGTAGTTTTCAATCTCGCATCGAGCATTTAGTATTGCATTTAGGACAAATTTGCATCTCTTTGGCATAAAATAGATTTGTTAGCTTTTTGAGTGTGGAGTATGCATGAATAAGAAAAGAAAATGAAAAATTTGTTTCAATAGAAGTTTCCTCTTGAACCCAGTAGAAGATTACTTTTCATCGAAAAACAAAGACAAAAAGTGCATAAGCATATAGTTTAAGTTTTATTAATCTTTTTTTTGTGTCAAAAACACATCATCAGTTTCACTTCCACTACCTCTTGACCTAAAAGAACAGCCTTTAAAAAATCAAGCGCTAATAAAATCAACTAGAACTGTTTTATTTTTAGAATACACAAACAAGTTTTAGGATTTTTAGGGCCTTGGAATAGGCGAGTGGAGAGTTAACTCTCCAAGGCCACATCAAAACGTCAAAACATAGGAGTCTGATTAAAGAGTGAAAAACCAATAGCGTAAGGAAGACCAGGAAAGCTCCGGATCTGGGAGTTAAGCGCAAGGGTCTGTGAAGACAGGGAAGAGAGATACCCCCTCTCCTACTTGTCCGAACTTACCTCAAGACCGTTCCGCCTGGCTTCTGTAACGAGTTGGTATCCTTAGTGGCTGCTCCTAGGATACTACATAGGTGGTTGCGGAGGGGAATCCCGTGGCACCTGAGGTCGACGTTGCATCACTCTCAACAGCACTACTGGAGGGCACCCTTGCGAAGCTTTGGGGCTTGCACCGGCGCAGACTGTTGTTAGGGGTCAGCGTAACTTCCTCTGATACCTCGCTGATAGACCCTGAGGTCCTTATCACCCCGAGCACTATCTTCGGAGGCCCTATATATTTCCACGTTTCTCGTATTTTGGTGTCCGGTCTTAATCACCCGGAGCGGAAATACTTGAAAGTTGTTTTGATTGGCTGTATCTTTAGGGATTTTTAGTGGGTGCTCTGTGCTTTTAGTCGGCCTAGCTTTAAATTTTTGAGTCTTTAGTTAGATCTTTAAACAAAGAATTCAAAGTGGCTGACCGATCTCCCAGACGGTCTCGTAGACTTCGTGGTCTCTCGCCACCAAGTATAGAGCCTTCTCCGAGAAGGCGCAGGGGAAATAACACCGGTGGGTTTCGTCCCACTGCAATTGACGCATCGGGGATTGATCCTCCCCTCGGGGGCAATAGTATTACAGCAACACCTGGTACTGCCGTAGAACAAGAAAGGAACCCACCAGTTCCTTCTCAAGTTCCTTTACGAGCGGAAGATAGTATAGAGGTAGAAGAACTTTCAGAGTCGTTAGCGGCTCCGAATTCTCCCCTACCATCAAGTTATCCACACGTATTGCAATACGTTGGAAATCCGTCGCAAGAACCGGCAAGTCCAGGTTACGCTACGCACTTACCTTCGATGTCCACTTCTGGAAGCATGGCTTCTACCAGTGCTACGACTGCACAGACTCCTGTGTCCGTGCAAGGAGGTGGAACTATTTCCATCCCCTCGGTTTCATTATTCGGATCTTTTACTAGCACATCTGTTGTTGGGTCCACCTCCATTCCATCCACGAGTGGAAGTGCCCAAACAAATGCTTTCGGTTCTGGGTTTTTCCCGTTTGGCGCCCAATCATTGGGCATTCCCTCAGCTCCGTTTAGGGCCGCCACGTCCACAATGAGTGCGTCGGCTTCGTTCCAAGGTTTTCCATTTGGAAGTGGTCATATACCACATTCCAACCCCACGGTAGGATCCATGCCTTTCTCAGTGGGAGGCCAAAACAGTAATCCTTTCCAAGGTTGGAGTAACCCTGGGCTCAGCAGTGCCGGAACTGGGAATCCATTCTACGGCCAATATGGGAACAGACCGTATACCACAGTTAGTGCATTCCAAAGCATTCCTCCCCTGGCTTCGGCTTGGAATCCATATCAGGGGTTATCAACTCCTTACAATCCTTATGGAGGAAACTTTGCAGGTTCTAGTGGATATACGGCAGGAGTTGGTCAAACTCCGAGATTTACTGGGTCACAAGGTTTTCCTTTCGGCCCAGCAGGTTCTACAGGATACTTCGGGCAGCCTGGTGCCTCCCAAAATCCAGGCCAATCTTTCCAGAGCTTCGGGACCGCCGCCCAGTCAGGGTGGAACCCCCAAGCTCCTCCTAGACTTCCGTTTATGGCAACGTTAAACTTGCCAGACCTCACAAAGTTAACGAATGACCCCATCAACTACAATCCGACCTGGCCCCCGGTCCCGACCAAACTCCCTTCGGACATTCCAAAATTCGAAGGGAAAAGCGGAGAGGGCCCGGGCGACCACGTAACCACGTTTCATTTATGGTGCTCATCAAACTCCCTGATTGATGATTCGGTTAGGTTGAGATTATTTCAACGCACCCTAACTGGTAACGCGGCTAAGTGGTATATAGAGTTTCCTGGGGGCAACTTTTCATCGTTCGCCGACTTAGCTAACATTTTCTTGAACCATTTTCAGTTGCCTGTCCGGTATGATGCCGGGACGGAACTGCTGGCTACCTTTTGTCAGGATAGGGCAACCCACATTTCTGATCACATACAGGAATGGAGACGGAGAAAGAGGCTTATTAAAGCCGAAATCCCTCCGGAATACCGTCTAGAGTGGTTCTTGAAATCTTTGGTACCTGAGATCTCCACGGACGTCTCATATCCCATTATATCATATCCCGATATTCCATCCATATTTTGATTCTGTTAATATCGTCTTGCCCATTTTGGCCTCCAGTCAAACTGTTTGCATCCCATCCGGAGCTGAGTCAGTCGCTGCTAACTCAACCATGCACTTCATGCTCTGACAAGGGAAGTAATTTATTTGTCCCTCAATCCCTCATTTTCCATTATACCCGGTGTCAGTCCATCAGTCACATTACTATTTTCCCTCATACCTTAGTTGAGGATCCTCATTTCCTCACCTATCGTGGGCCCTATTCTGTTGACATAAGCTCATTTATTCCATAACAACCACCTATAGGGCGGTGTATCTTGGTTCCAGCTTCCATTCTTGTTTGGTACTTTGGATCGAGTAAAGGGACTCATTATTTCCCTTTGACTTGGTTGTTTCATGTTCGTGATCCATACACTCGATGGGCCAGTGATGCACTAGATTGTACCAGTGGTTCCTTGGTGTGCGTGAGACGTTTGAGACCTCATGAGGTGGTGGCCCTTCAGGTAGCCCCCCACATGCTCGGATGCATTCCTATTATGCTACAACCTTAGATGTAGTTCCACAAATATAATGGGTTTGGTTCCTACCAATCACAATGTTTATAGCATGCACATCTCCTTCAAATGATACATTTAGTTTTGTAGATCCCTTCCTTGTTCAACAACGCTTCTTCGGTTTTTCAACCCTCCCTCCAACCCATTTTTTGAGGGAAGGGCCATTATATCTCATGTAATCAGTTCATATTATATTCAATCCTAGCTCATATTTTTTCAAGTGCATTATATATATGGGACATATTTTACTATTTTCTAACTCAATTATGCCAACATGTCATGTACCATTTAGCATGTACTTCATTGCTCAGTTTGATGTTTCTTAGCACACCATTATTTCTGTACTAAGTTATCTTGGCGGTTATATGTATGCCTCCCTTATCTCATTGAGGTCCAATACCACAACATAAAGGTGACTTGCATTGGTCTTGCCCACTCTGTCCCTATCCTCCTGCTTCAGTTGTATTGGTCTCTCTCTCTATCTCACACACACACACTCCACTTTGTTCTGTAGTGATTATGTCTTTACAACACAATTCGGTCATATGTTTTCCTCCTAACACTTGTACGTTGGAGGGAAATCTGTTATCACCAAAATATTGATCATCTATCCTAATTTACTAGATGGATCGAACTACACCATGTAATGCAAATTTTACAATAGTAAAATTTCTTTCACTGTGAAAAATTGCTTAATAAACCACCTTTGTTAAGTAATTTATAATTAAACTCATGCAGAATAATTAAATAAATCACTATTTATTTGATTTTCTTCTAGGAATAATCAATTAAACCATTGTTCAATTATTATTCCTTGTCATATTTGATCTAATTAAGAAAAATCAATAGATAAATTATTAATTATCTTATTTTTCTCTAGGAATAATTAATTATTATTCCTTGTCAAATTTGAAAAATCCCTTGGGAATAATTAAATAATTCATTATTTCTTTATTATTTCTTAACCAATCTGTTGAGATGATAAATAAATCATTTATTTATTTATTATTTCTAAATAAAAATTTAAATATATTTTCCCTCCTAACCAAATACAATAAAATATTCCAAGTAGTTATTCTAAGAATGGTGCTAATAATATTTTAATTTTGCTCATTATTCAAGGATAACTCAATATTTTATTATAAATAGAAGGGTTTTCCATTCATTATTCACTTTTGACTATTTTCATTGTTCCACTCACTACTATAACTTTGATTATTTTCATTAATGCACTCCATTTCTCTGCCATTTGAGTTCCCATTAAGCTCAAACATTTTATTTGTTGGGTTTTCACATAATAGAGGAGAGAGACTCTAAAGAAGATAAAGATGTTTGAGGATAGCCAAGAACCCATCCCATAGAGGGGGACAGGTAACATTTATTTGTTCCCTTCATAGCTGTTATAATAAAATCTATTCTTTGTATAGATAGTTTCCATTGGATTATTTGAGTTATTACTATTTCTTTTTGTTTCTTAACTATGATTGTGGCATATATTAGGACTTTCGTAAGTTTTTCTTCTATCATTTGTTGCATATCTACAATTTTTAGTAGTCATTTATATTATTGATATTGTTTATCATCCACAGTCCTAAGTGGGTTCTCTTTGTACATCTTTGAGAAGAAAACACTACAAGAGAAAGAATTCTAGAAAATGCGTGGAGCAAGGACCCTTGAAACCCTCAGTCTTTGGAAAAGAAATGTGGGCTCCAAGTGATCGATCTCTATTTGGCTATTTGTTCAACCTCAATCCTAGGATGAGCTTGATTAAACAATTTATATTCTTCCTTGGGATGAAGTTTAGAAACTTGACCCTCCAACCTTTGCAATTTGAACTCTTTTACCTCCAATGAAATCAATCCACAATTATTTCAAGGAGACACTTTAGATGTATGAGCAAGTTAAAATGTCATTGAAAGGCAGGGCCTCCTCCTTAGATTTAAATGATACAACCTCTTTCCAATATAGATTACAAAAATATATTCATACCAATGATCTTTAAATGAAACAGATATAATTTGATATGATACTTGTGCTCAGAATTTAGCCTTTGAACCCTTGGTGTTTGACCCACTAGAAGGAGATGAACTCTTTTGTTGGATTTCTATAGACCTGTAATCAAATTATAGTCAAGATGGTAATACTTCCTACAACAAATCTCACAACCTTGTATTACAATTGAAAAGAGACTCTCAAATCTGATAGGGATTCAATCTCGACCTCATAAACTTGAATGGAGAAATATGGTAAAGCAGACCCAGGTTCAATCTAAAAATTTTGGCAAAGTAATTTTTTCTCTTTTGTTTGCAATAAAATAATAACTCTCAAAATAATGCAGAAAATTCTCCTTCCAATCAATTGAAAAATAGACCAACTAGGATGATACAAAATACCATCGAAGATAGAAATGTTGGCTAGGGTGAGCATAAATTCCACCAAAGTTCCCTGCATGAAACCTCCAAATGACCCTACAAATAATTTAGATTTTTCCAATAAAACCCTTAGGCTGGTGGGATGCACAACTATGATACCACTGTAATTTCCTAGTCATCAAAATTTTAATCAGTTCGGGTACATTGTAGGTGTTCTAACAAAATTATTGTAGTAAAAACTGTTGGAATTATGACAGGTTTGGCACTATGGCACACGTGCCTTCCTTGATGGCAACTCACTCTGATGGGTTATCTCAGTTCAAGCTTGCAACATGAAAGAAAAATATGTATACACAGGTTCATCGTGAACAAGCCGCGTATGCACGTGGGTTAGACGTTCCGAAGACACGTATGTGTATACACGCACTTTCACGCAAGAAAAAGCACGTACATGTGGAAGAAATTATGGTTGGTTTGTGGTATTTAGTCCTTGGTATTTGAACCTATGGTTTTGGACCATGGTATCTCGTCAGAAGAATTAATCCCAAGTATTGGGTCCATGGTATTGTTTTGTTATGGTTTTGGACCATGGTATTGTGAAAGGCCTAAGACTATAAAAGAGGAAGGAGATCATTTGACAAAGGACAATCTAAATGAATTGAATATCTGAAAAAGTGCTAGATTCGGAATACTAGTGACTGGGTTATGGTGCAGATCTGGATCTGAATAAAGAAGGAACCTAAGCGTAAGGAGAAGGATAAGTTCTATTGATGGGTCAAAATCATAAGGCTTGAATAATAGTATCTTTGTATGATTTTGATCTGTTATATGTGGCGCATGCTTGATCTATAAATCTGGTAATCTGGGTTAACTAATGTCTGAATGTTTGAAAGAGTGAATTATCCTTTATAGAGCTGTACACAGGTTCAGTGAAGTGAAGGTGCGAATACACGCTGGTTCTGTGAATAAAAACAGCATATACGTAGGTCGGTCCAAACACATAAGCGTATGCACACAGGTTTCTGGTTGTTGAAGTAGCGTACGTCTCTTGAATTATGTTCTAGTTGCTTCTGTCTATTGCTGCAGTGATTTGGGTTCAGAATTGGTGTGTGGTTATTGCTACTGTGTTCTGGGTATAGCTATCAGAGAAGTGTCTATTTGATTCAGTTTTAATTGGTGAAAAGAAGATTGTTTGATGCAGAAACTCTTGATGATTGATTGTTGTTCATGGATCTAGTCTGAAAATTTATGAAACATGGTCCCTGGAAGAAAAGAGAAGATTATAGCCTTCTGCAGGTAGTAGCCTGCATACTAGTATCCCAGCTAGTACAAGAGCTAAGGGGGCTGTAGCTCCCTTCCAGGAGAGGCTGGAGAATGAGAGAGGGTTGTAGCTCTCTACAGGTAGAAACCTATGTACTAGTAAAGGACTGCAACAGTAAAAAATCATTGTAAAAAGAAGTTTCTAATTAAAAGAAGACAGAGACGAATTGTAGCAGGTGGTTTTCACCCACATTGGGTTTCCACCTTATATCTTGTGTTCTTGTGTGTGATTGTCTTCTTCTCTGGTTTACTGTTGCTGGTTATTGTTTATATGATTCTGATGCACAAACTAATGATCAACATCTGTAGAATAAATTAAATTATAAGTCTGCATGGTATACGTGAGTTTCTTTATCTGTAGTTGCGTATATATGCAGTTTTCTCTAACTGAAGTAGCGTATATGATCTGGGTTTGAAAAAATAAATTGACTAAATAATACTGATTCACCCTCCCTCTCATTATTATTTCCAACAATTGGTATCAGAGCAGGTCCTTCAGAAGAAGCTTGATCGCTTGAAGGAATATCTATCATCATGAGAAACTATGAGAGAGAAGCATTGATCAGGCCACCAATTTTTGATGGGACCAATTTCGTCTACTGGAAGGTAAGAATCAAAACCTATCTCCAATATCTTGGTACGGAAGTCTGGGATATCATAGATACAGGGTACGCTTTTCCATCAGCAACTCCTACAGATCCGGCTGGTAAGAAGCAGTATGTAACAAATGCAAAGGTTGTCAATACTCTATTAGGATGTCTATCTCAATCATAATCCATCAAGGTTATGCAGTATAAAACCACAAAATAAATACGGGAAAAGATCGTTCTGAGCTATGAAGGAGATGAACAAGTAAAACGAGCAAAACTTCAAACCCTCAGAATTCAATATGAAAATCTCAGAATGCACAATGATGAAAGTGTGGCTCACTATTTCGTACGTATAGATGATATTGTTAATTGTATGAAAACCTTGGGTAAAGAAATAAAAGAGGCTATTGTGGTTGAAAAGGTTCTAAGATCTTTGTCCTCTAAGTTTGAATCAAAAGTTTCTGCAATAGAAGAAAAATAGAATCTACAAAGCCTTACCATGTCACAACTACACGGAATTCTAATTGCTTATGAAATGAGGAAAGGAGGACCATCAGACAAGAGAGAAGTTGCATTCAAGGCTTCAGGAAAAGAAGAGTACTATGAGTCAAGACATATGTCAGAAGAAGAGGAAGAATCAAATTTTGTCAAGAACCTTCAACGAGGTGCTGGAAGATTTAGAGGTAAGTTACCTTTCAAATGCTTTGCTTGTGGAAGAGTCGGTCACTATGCTACCAAGTGTCCTCATAAAGATAAGTTTGACAAAGGTAAGGAACCTGTTAGATGGAACAAGAAACAGAATGTAAATAAGAAAAGCTATTACACTCATCAAGACAGTGATGGACTTTCAAATAGTGATGAAGATGAACAAGGTAATAATTATAGACTTTTAATAGCTTTTGAAGATGATAATTTCTTGGATGTTATAGATGAAGAATATCTTTATGAAGAGATTTCTAAACTCAAAATTTGCTTAGAATAAAAGAATATGATCATAGATACTCTGCAATTCAAACTTGTTGAAAAGGAAAAACATCATGAAAAGTTAGAATGTGAAATTGTGGGACTAAGAAAAGAGATTGAGAAAACAAAAGCTCTTAATCTTAGATTTACTAAAGGGTCTGAAACTTTAGATGAGATTATCAAAGTGCAGCGTTCTCCACTAATCAAGACAGGTCTGGGATATAATGAAGAATCATCTCAAGTGTAGAAGCCATCCATCTCCAAAAGTTATCTTGATGTGGTAAGGAGAAGTGAAAAGGTTGACAATCAACTACAAAGGTACAATGCTGCTCACCAGGTAAATCAGGGACAATTTACCTGAAGAATGAACAAAGACTACCAGGTAAATCGGGGGCAATCTACTTTAAGGATGAACAGAAGCTACAACCAGCCACAGGTAAAACCTTCTCAATTTGCCTCAAGAATGGATGTCAATAGAAATTACAATCATTTGGCTGGTAGATTTGATAATCACAGGAGTTTCTTCAATGGCCAATGTTTCTCTTTTCATAACTTTGGTCACAAAGTAGCTCAATGTGTTGCCTATAAGACAATCATGACTAGAGTAGCTCAAAAACGAAGAAGTGTGACTAGGATCATGAAAAGGACCTACAACAACTTTTCTGCCCTTGAAAATGAAGTTGAATGTTCTATTTGTAACAACTTCGGTCATGAAGATTCTGAATGCAGGAGCACGTTTCGGCAAACAACACAGAAGGAGCAAGCCTCAAATGCCAAAACATGGAGAATGAAAGAACCGCAACCAGAAAGATGTGGTATAGCCTTATATGCAGAAGGGCAGGAAAATCAATGTTACATCGACAGTGGATGTTCGAAACATATGACGGGTGATAAAGAAAAACTTCAGTCATATAGTGCCTTAGAGAAGGAGAAAAAGGTATCATTTGGAAATGACACCCCTGCACTCATAAAAGGTAAAGGTTCTATTCAGTTGAAAGAAAAAGTCAAAGTTGGAAATGTTATGTATGTTGATGGCTTAAAGCATAATCTATTGAGTGTCAGTCAGATGTGCGATCAAGGAACTGAGGTAATATTTCAATCAAATGGATGTAGTGTTCATGATCTTGACACAGGAAAAACATTGATCAAAGGCATAAGAACTCCAAATAATTTATTCGTATTCAAAGAAGGACAACATCAATGCTATCTAAGCAAGAATGATGAACACTGGCTATGGCACCGGAGATTGGGGCATCTAAGCTTCTCACAAATAAGGAAATAATGCAAATACCAGGAAGTTCATGGTCTTCCAGACATCAGAATTCCAGACAATACAATATGCAAATCATGTCAATTTGGTAAGCAAACCAGAACTAAATTCCCTGAGAAGGAAGGATAAGGTAACAGGCCACTTGAACTTATGCATACTGATGTATGTGGTCCATCTAGGCAAAGGTCACCTCGGGGAGAAGAATACTTCATATTATTCATTGACGACTTTTCCAAGATGTGTTGGATAGGACTTATGAAGCACAAAGACGAAGCCTTCAAAAAATTGAAATCTTTCAAAGCCTTGGTTGAGAACGAATCAAATCAAAAAATTAAATGCCTCAGGTCTAATAGAGGTGGGGAGTTTACCTCAAATGAATTTTTCGATTTTTGTGAAGAGCATGGAATAAGAAGATAATTCTCTACTGCAAGGACTCCTCAACAAAATGGAGTAGTGGAAAGAATGAATAGAACAGTTCAACAAATGGCTCGTGCTATGATGGATGATTCTAGAACTCCCCAAACTTTCTGGGGTGAAGCTGCATTTGTCGCAGCTGTTATTCTCAACAAGACAAATTTCCAGGTGAACAACACTTAGACTCCTCACAAACTATGGTATGGTAAGACTCCTTCGGTAAAATACTTCAAAATTTTTTGCAGTAAATGCTACATCAAAAATACTGATGAAAATCTTGGCAAGTTTGAATCTAGGGCAGATGAAGGCATTCTCCTCAGTTACTCTCCCCATAGCAAAGCATACAAGTGTTACAATAAAAGGCTTGGAAAAATTGTTGAAAGTATTGATGTAGAAGTTGATGAAGAAGAAAGCACTCCTAGGCAGGTAAGATCTTAAGATTTTGAAGATGATGAGGACTATCCATCAACATCAAATCAGATTCATGATGAAGAAGAAGAAACCCATGAGGCACCAGAAGAGCAGATAAGGGTAGAAGAAAAGACTCCATCCAGGTACGTTCAAAAGAATAATCTAGAATCTCAAATTTTGCGGCAGAAATAGGTTGGTATACAAACAAGAAGAACATTAGCAGAAGCTTCAAGGTATTTGGCATTACTCTCCTCCACTGAGCCACAAAATGTAAGAGAGGCATGCAACGATGAATGCTGGGTCAAGGAAATGGATGAAGAACTTGAGCAGATTGAAAAGAATAACACTTGGGAGTTGGTTCCTAGACCAAAAGATAAGAATGTCATAGGGACAAAATGGATATTCAAAAACAAGTTGAATGAAAATGTGGAAGTTATTAGAAACAAATCCAGACTGGTTTGTAAAGGGTATGCTCAACAAGAAGGAATCAACTTTGAAGAAATGTTTGCTCCTGTTGCTAGACTTGAGGCCATCAGAATGTTCCTTGCTCACTCTAGTTTTCAAAAGTTCAAAGTCTTTCAAATGGACATGAAATATTCTTTTTTAAATGGAGACTTGGATGAAGAAGTGTACATTGAGAAACTAGATGGCTTTATCCTTGGAAATGATCCAAAGCTTGTATGCAGACTCAAAAAGGCTCTCTATGGCCTTAAACAGGCTCCAAGGGCTTGGTATTATCACTTGGATAAATACCTTTGTCAACAAGGTTTTATAAAAGGATCAACTGATAGCAATATTTATATAAAAATTGACAATGATAAGTTTCTAATACTTCTTGTGTATGTTGATGATATCATCTTTGGTAGAAATGAAGAAGACATGAGTCAAAATTTTGCCTTAGTAATGCAGAAAGAGTTTGAAATGTCTATGCTTGGTGAGCTCACATATTTTCTTGGTTTACAAGTCCAACAAAACAAAGATGGCATCTTTCTATCACAAACCAAGTCTCTTAAACAGATCTTGAAGAAATATGGGATGGAGGATTCGAAACCTGTATGTACCCCGATGGTGACAGGATGCAGCCTCAAAGCAAATGATGAATCGAAGATAGTGCATCAACCAACCTATAGATCCATGATTGGTAGTCCACTCTATCTAACAGGTACCCGACCAGACATTATGCATGCAATGAGAATAGTTGGAAGGTTTCAGGCAAATCCAAAGGAAACTCATCTTCAGGCAGTTAAGAGAATTTTCAAGTATCTTCAAGGTAATCAAAACTATGGCTTATGGTATCCTAGAGATACAGATCTCACACTTCATGCATATACAGATGCGGATTGGACAGGAAGTGTGGACGACAGAAAAAGCACTAGTGGTGGTACATTCTTCATGGGTCCTAGATTAATATCCTGGTTCAGCAAGAAACAAAGTTCTATTACTTTATCTACAACTGAAGCAAAATATGTAGTTGTTGCATCTTGCTGCACACAACTCCTTTGGATGATGCAAACATTGCAAGATCTTCAAATCACTTGTACTCCACCTATCTCCATTTTTTGTGATAATACAAGTGCTATCAGTATCTAAAAGAATCCTGTGATGCATTCAATGACTAAGCATATACCGATCAAGTATCATTTTCTTCGGGAACAAGTGCTAGAAAAAAAGGTCAAATTGGAGTATGTTCCCTCTAAGGAAAAAATTGTTGATATTCTCACCAAACCACTACCCAGGGAGACATTTGAATACCTCAGACAGAAGCTGGGGGTAGTTGATGCATCATCTTCTTGTTGAAACCTGTCTGTTTCAAAGAGAAGTGGTTGTACACAAGTTGCATGAGGAGGATCCGCGTACATACGCCAGTTTATGCAGATGCAGTCACGTATATGTTGGTTTGTTGGAAATCAGTGGGGACAGACTCTGGTTGAAAAGAGTCTGATATGGGTCTGACAAAGACCATCTGGCACAGGTTCACAGGGAGCAGATAAACCTCTAATAATGCATTGTTGGAATTATCTTAGAAGCTTTTGGTTCAAGTACATAGATGTTGCTGGTTTCAGGAGGAACAAATGCAGAGGGAGAACAAAAGGAGAACATGTTTTCTGATCTGAAAAGTGCTAGTGATATTAGTTATTGGTGACATTCATAGTCTTTCTCTAGATATTTCATCTCTATGTCATGTATATCTTTTATCAAGGTAATGTAACGACCTATTTTAGTTTACCCACTATGCCTAGGATGGATGATGTAATGTATTTGGTTGTCACATGTAAACTTCTGATGTATCCCCACTTGGTTGGGTGGATGATTCGCACTTGGTTGGGAGATGGATTTATGTATAGAGTCTTTTGGTGATAGGAAGGTCCTTTATGATGTATAAGTCATGGTTCTTCTTGAAGAACATCTTTTTGCAAATCTTGCCTACAGTTAGGGGGAGCATGGTTAGCATAGCAGAGCAGAGATTTCAGCATATACTCAGGGGGAGCATAACCCTTTGCCCTTGATGACAAAGGGGGAGAATGACTTTGAGGATCATGGGGTTGCCATCAAGTCCAAAGGGGGAGATTGTTGGGATTATGACAGGTTTGGCACTATGGCACAAGTGTTGTCCTTGATGGCTAATTACTGTGATGGGTTATCTCAGTTCAGGCTTGCAGCATGAAGGAAAAATATGTATATGCAGGTTCATCATGACCAAGCCGCGTATACACGCAGGTTAGACGTTCCAAAGATGCATATGCGTATACACGCACTTTCACGCAAGACTAAGCGCGTACATGTGGAAGAAATTATGGTTGGTATGTGGTATTTGGTCCTTGGTATTTGAACCCATGGTTTTGGACGATGGTATCTCATCAGAAGTGTTAATCCCAAGTATTGGATCCATGGTATTATTTTGTTATGGTTTTGGAATTTCGTACTGTGAAAGGCATAAGACTATAAAAGAGGAAGGAGATCATTTGGCAAAGGAAAATCTGAATGAATTGAATATCTGAAAAAGTGCTAGATTAGAAATACTAGTGATTGGGTTATGGTCTACATCTAGATCTGAATAAAGAAGGAACCTAAGGGCAAGGAGAAGGATAAGTTCTATTGATGGGTCAAAATCTTAAGGCTTGAATAATAGTATCTTTCTATGATTTTGATCTGTTATATGTGGCGCATGCTTGATCTATAAATCTGGTAATCTGGGTTAACTAATGTCTGAATGTTTGAAAGAGTGAATTATCCTTTATATATCTGTACGCAGGTTCAATGAAGCGAAGGCGCGAATACACGCTGGTTATTTGAATAAAAACAGCGTATACGTAGGTTGGTCCAAACACAGAAGCGTATGCACGCAGGTTTCTGGTTGTTGAAGTAGCGTACATCTCTTGAATTATGTTCTATCTACTTCTGTCTATTGTTGCAGTGATCTGGGTTCAGAATTGGTGTGTGGTTACTGTTACTATGTTCTGGGTACAGTTGTCATATAAGTGTCTATTTGATTCAGTCTTAATTGGTGAAAAGAAGATTGTTTGATGCAGAAACTCTTGATGATTGATTGTTGTTCATGGATCCAGTCTGAAAATTTATGAAACGTGGTCCCTGGAGGAAAAGAGAAGGTTGTAGCCTT
This sequence comes from Pinus taeda, assembly GCA_000404065.3. NCBI lineage: Eukaryota > Viridiplantae > Streptophyta > Pinopsida > Pinales > Pinaceae > Pinus > Pinus taeda. Next base: position 14,994 of record APFE031407696.1, read on the forward strand.
CTGTAGGTAGTAGCCTACGTACTAGTATCCTAGATAGTACAAGAGCTAAGGGGGTTGTAGCTCCCTTCCAGGAGAAGCTAGAGAACGAGAGAGAGTTGTAGCTCTCTGTAGGTAGCAACCTGCGTACTGGTAAAGGACTGCACCAGTACATAATCATTGTAAAAATAAGTTTCTAATTAAAAGAAGATAGAGACGAATTGCAGCAAGTGGTTTTCACCCACATTACGTTTCCACCTTATATCTTGTGTTCTTGTGTGTGAAATTATTATGCTCTGGTTTACTATTCCCGGTTACTGTTTATATGATTCTGTTGAATAGACTAATGATCAACATCTGTAGAATGAATTAAATTATAAGTCTGCATGGTATGCGGTTTTCTGTAACTGAAGTAGCGTATATGATATGGGTTTGAAATAAAAATAATTGACTAGATAATACTGATTCACCCCCCCTCTGAGTATTATTTCCATCGAAAACACCTAACACAATAAATATCTGAGAATGTAGCCTCTTATTTATGTAAATAAATATAAACAAAATTACATGCGCACAGAATCACTACTAAAGATTGTGCCTTGGCATGTATGGCTTCGCATCAACAGAGAAATTAAATATGTTGAAGCACAATATTAGATCCTCGATGGATCCACTAGATAAATTACTTCCATGGGGTTTTCGTCCTTGGGATCAAATAGAACTTGCCTTGACAAGTTGTCAACAAAAGAAAAATAGATAAATAACTCTCGATGATTACATTGTTAGGCTACTATCCCCCTTTATGTGCTTCATTGAATCTCTAGAGACTTTATTTTATTATTTTCACTCGAAAAATGAAGGAAAATACCATGGGTCAATGCCATGGGAAAATACCACGGTAAATACCATGGGTATATTCCATCCACTTTAACCATATCCAGAAAAAACATAATATTACAAATCGATCGCTTCTTATTTAGTCTAAGAAGTTTATGTTTAGGAATTCCCCAAGATCCATAAAAGCATAAACTTAATAGAAATTACTCTTCAACACCACAAAGTATGTTATTTTTATTGAGAATATTAAGCACATGGAAATATTCTTGTTAAAGTGGATGTTAGGGAAATCCCTAATGCATAGGTCTAACAATAACAAGAATTGTGTTACCTTTTGGGTAGTTTTGTTAAGAATCCTAACTATGTCTTAAAAATGTAGCTTGGGGCATTAATCTAAACGATATTCCTTATTGAATTTGGGATTGGGATGAGAGAGAGATAGGAGATATTGTCTATGTTAGAGTCGGTCTAGTTATCCCTCCATCATAGATGAAAGATCTTTTCTGCATTTCATGTTTTAGGTGTCCCACCAGTTTTCATCAGTTGCATCTCGTTAGGCATGTCATAACTCTGATGGAGTGGTATGTGTCATTCATTCCCCTCGTGCATATCACTGCTGGTTCAGGATAAGTCATAAAGCTTCACAAGTCATTTTTAGTCATATTTTAAATTTTAGGTCTAGGTCTAGGGTTTGAGTTAATTTAGTCTTGAAAAGTCTTAGAAGACTAGCAGGCCAGAGGGATGTCTTAGATAGATCATCACTTCAATAATTCTCACCATTGTAAAGCTGAATAAGGAATTCTCTTCAAAACTCTGTTTTGAAGACAAGTCGCCACCTCATTTCTGTAAAAATTGTCAAAATTTTCAATTCTTCAATTGTTCAAGTGCAGCCCTGGTCTCTTTTGCTGAAGCATATCAGAGCTATCCCTACAAAAAATTATCAGAGAAAATCATAATTTCAACCTATTTTATGAAGGAAACCAAAAAGGTCAGAGCCTATTAATTTTGAAAAAGTGTCAACAACCAAACATAAGAAAAATGGGTTTTCATAGAGAAAAAATCAAAATGGATGCTATATCAAGTCATTTCTCCTCATTTGCAACCTATTACACATTTTGAGAGCTAAAGTATCATTCAAGGGTGATTTTTCAAGTTTGAGGCAAGTTTGTAAGCATTTGGGTAAGCTCCAGGGCGCGTGGTCCATCAGGATAGGCGCGCGGCGCACCAGAGGTGCGTGGTGCATCAGGACACTTTTTCTTGTGTAATTTAACACAGGCACGGCACAATCAGAGCGCGCGGTGCGTTGGGTAAAGCGCGCGGCGCATAGGGTTTGTGCCTGCAAATTCACCAAGAAATCACTCAATTACCTCTCATCACACCTAAATTCTCAGGTAGGCCTGCAATCATGACTTGGTTTTGTTTTTGGATGGTGTATATGAAGAAATTAGTTTCTCTTTGCCATGAAAACCAAGTGTACAAAACCCTCCATGTTCATCAAATTGTTATGAGGTTTCAAGTGCAAAGTTTGCTGTAGGGTTTTTAAAAAATTATTGTTGCGAAGGCTTCTTTTTCCTTGTTTCACATTTCCTATATTCCCTAAATTATTTTTCCCAATTATTCCTTATCAAAATCTTCATCTTCCTCTCTCAAAACCCTAAACTCTCCCTTTTCCTATAACCATATGATCCCTACCTTATTTCAAAACCCTAAAACATTTCTATGCCCTTTCCCTTCCCTAATTTCCTCATTTTATTTCCATTGTTCCCATTTCCCTAATGCTTCCCTTTTCCTAACAATTCCCATCATTTATGTCCCCTTGGTTACATCATTTTTATAAAAAAGAGACAAAAAGTCAACAGTCAACTTTTGGCACACAATTTTATATCAGCAAATATATATATTCCAGCCACCTTGTTGTTAAAGAACATGTCAGAGACCGAGTCCAAATATGACCAGGATTATGATAGTGACTCTACACCATAGGTCACTGTGCCTAATGTGCCACAGAGATATCACAAAGGTGGCAAGAGCGGACAACATGTTAGGGAGGAGCCTACCTGTTTGGCTCAATTGCAAGCTTGCCCGCTTGCAATGGATTGTTTTCGTCGCCAAACATGTTACCAATATTGTGAGATGATCTCACAAACTCAACATCATCGGGAATTGGTCCATCTATTTGTCCTTAACTTACAGGATGGTCATGTGAACCTTGCCAGAGTGGATTTCACTTTGTCACCCGACACTATTTCTCAGGCCACCGGGATACCAAATGTGGGGGAGGAATGGAATAAATGCCAGATGTTGGACAGATATTATTATGAGCCATATGTCAAGCCCGCATATATCAGAAACTTGAGCGTGGCCTTTCCTTTCAAATACCTGAAAGATGAGTTTGCACCATTGATGAAACTCATCATTTGTTATTTCAGCTGTGAGGGCAGATTCTCACGTCTCTATGCGTACCATGTAGGTTTGTTGATGCATTTCACACGGGTACGTATGATGAGCATTCCGTTTTTCATGTGCTGAAACACAGAGAGGATGGTACCCTTAGTACAGAGGAAGAGCCCGACACATCAGCACAGGAGCATATATCACTATGCATTGATCAAAATCATAGTGATGCATCAGTTGGCACAACAGGGTATTGGTTGGGAGGATTTCATCTCCCGTGATTTCTTTTCCGCACTACAGCCTCCTCCAAAGATTGTCCATGATGAGGGAGGGCCCTCACAGTAGTTTGACATTCATGAGACCGAGCATATTGATGCTCCAGCATATGTGACATATCAGAAAGGCCCGAGGGCCTTATTTGCAGCTGCACGACTAGTACTATCTCCTCCCGGGGTGTAAGGGGTCTCGTTAACATCATCAACAGAGCGAGTATTATCTCCACATCATGTGGAAGGATTCTCGCTTCCATCCACAGCACAGGTACAGAGTCAGGACAGGGGCAAGAGGCCCATGGTTGATGAGGGTCCTTCAGGAGTTCAGGATACCGATATCATTGATGTTGATGTTAGTTCGCCCAATTCAGAGCTCAAAGAGATCATCAAAGAGGAAAGGGCCAAGAATGACTCACTGCAAAAGAAATTGCAGATGCCTAAATGGGTTATCAACTACTTAGAGCAGCGCAACAAGCAGCTGGAGGATGACCATGAACTTTATGAGCTGCGCAAGATTCGTGAAGACTGGGAATTGGCTCGTAGGAGACCCGGTGACTTGACACCGATTGATCGGGAATCAATGCTTATCTGGGTGAACACACACTTGGAAAAGTTGTTGGCGAAGGAAAACATGGACAAGGACATGCTTCGCCACATGAAGACTCACTATTCGGCTCGCATGCATGTTCGCAAAGCGAGAATTAAGGTCCTCAAAAGGCGTTTGAGCAAAGCATAAAAACAATTCAAAAGGCCTGATCCGCTTCGAGTTTTGGCCGAGGCTTCACAAGTTGAGCATGATACATGATAGAGGGTATTCACTCCAATTTTGGGCAAATTTGGAGAAAATTTTTTCATTTCAAAATGTTTTGGCTTACGAAATATGTTTTTGGGTTCTATGCGTCGCGCTCAACACGCGACCCACAAAATGAAGAGGTCCAAATCACAGGTGGCTTACATTTTTGGATTTGTCATGATGAAATACACATGCTCAGCAATTTCCAAGGCATTTCATCAAGTTTTGGGTAATCAAAAGCTCAAAAAACTTCATGAAAATCACCTTTCTGCCACTTTTTGCACCAGCAGGTAGTACTTCTCGGAGAATTCACTTTGGGAGAGTCAAATGGAGACCAAATTGGAAAATTCGACTTGGGTTGGAAAGTAGACATCTAGGCCTTTCCAACAAGCCAACCTGAGTGCAATTTGGATGCCAGAAAGTACACCAAAAGTAGCTTCAAAGGCGTGCGGTGCACAGGGCTTAGGCGCGAGGCGCACAGGGTGTTTTGGCTCAGTTTTCTTCCTCAGCTCAGTGAATCAAGCCAGTTTCACCTGTTTTGACTTGTGATGGGGATTTTCACCCTCCTTGATGTAATTACTGGATATTTATGTTGTTATGACACTTATTTAGCTATTCTAGATGATTCAATCATAAAATAGCAAAAATGTAATGAATGAATTGGTTTCCTAGCTTATAGAGGCAAGTTGTTTTGACTGCCTAGATTGTAGTGCTTAGTTTAGAATTTGTTGAAATAGCGCCTAGGATGATGAGCTCGACCCCTAGAGGCAAGGGAATGTGTTAGCTTGCCTATATTATGTATTTTCTTAGTCATTTTCAGGGTTGGACTCTTGGGAATAGCTTGACACTATATTGTGCATATCTTATCTGCATTTTTGGCAAAGGAAAGACCAAGGTTTTGCAGCACTATTTGGGATCCATGTGTCTTTATGTTTTGATGGTGTTTTTCTCTCAGTACTTGTAAGTTGTGTATGTGCATCACTATCTCTATTGAATCTTCTGTTATTAAACAAATGAAGTGTTAAGGTAGAATCCATGAAATTGCTATGCTCTGTCTTTAAATTTGTTTAATCTTCTATGTTTTCTTCAGTTTAAGGAGAATCCTTGAGACTCCCTTGCTCTCCTTAGCTCCTCACCAGTCTAATCTACCCATATCAGTTTCTTTAAGGCATCAAAACAATCTCCTATCTTTCCCTAAGTAGACCTCTGCAAAAACTGTGCCTCATCCCCGCACCCAAATTTGCCTTTCCCTTGATTTCAACAAAATTATTAAAACTCAATTATAAACTCTTTCTACTTCATACCTAGCCTAAAAGCAGTAATCAATTCGGTCATCTAGAGCCTTTTCGATTATCTTTTGCCTAGTTTGACCCAGAGAGAGCCCTCTCCTGTCCTCGTAGGGCTAGCTACGAGGCCGAGTGTGGTTTGATGTGGCCTTGAGTCTTACCTTATTTCAGACTAAGGTAGATTTGAGTGCTAACATAGTGTCTGATTTATGCGGGCTTGACATATGGCTCATAATAATATCTGTCCAGCATCTGGCGTTTACTCCATTCCTCCCCCACATTTGGTATCCCGGTGGCCTGAGAAATAGTCTCGTGTGACAAAGTGAAATCCACTCTGGCAAGGTTCACATGACCATCCTGTAAGTTAAGGACAAATAGACAGACCAATTCCTGATGATGCTGAGTTTGTGAGATCATCTCACAATATTGGTAACATGTTTGGGGCCGAAAACAATCCATTGCAATCGGGGAAGCTTGCAATTGAGCCAAACAGGTAGGCTCCTCCCTAACATGTTGTCCACTCTTGCCACCTTTGTGATATCTCTGTGGCACATTAGGCACAGTGACCTCTGGTGTAGAGTCACTATCATAATCCTACTCATATTCGGACTCGGTCTCTGACATGTTATTTAACAACAAGGTGGCTGGAATATATATATTTGTTGATATAAAACTGTGTGCCAAAAGTTGACTGTTGACTTTTTATCTATTTTTTATAAAAATGTTGTAACCAAGGGGACATAAATGATGGGAATTGTTAGGAAAAGGGAAGCATTAGGGAAATGGGAACACTGGAAATAAAATGAGGAAATTAGGGAAGGGAAAGGGGCATAGAATTTTTTTAGGGTTTTGAAATAAGGTAGGGATCATATGGTTATAGGAAAAGGGAGAGTTTAGGGTTTTGAGAGAGGAAGATGAAGAGTTTGATAAGGAATAATTGGGAAAAATAATTTGTGGAATATAGGAAATGTGAAACAAGGAAAAGGAAGCCTTGGCAACAATAATTTTTTAAAAACCCTATAGCAAACTTTGCACTTGAAACCTTATAACAATTTGATGAACATGGAGCGTTTTGTACACTTGGTTTTCATGACAAAGAGAAGCTAATTTCTTCATATACACCATCCAAAAACAAAACCAAGTCATGATTGCAGGACTACCTGAGAATTTAGGCATGAGGAGAGGTAATTGAGTGATTTCTTGGTGAATTTGCAGGCACAAACCCTATGTGCCACGTGCTTTACCCAACGTGCCGCACGCTCTGAGTGCGTCGCGCCTATATTAAATTGCACTGGAAAAAGTGGCCCAATGCGTCGCGTGCCTCTGCTGCGCCGCGAGCCTATGCTGATGCGCCGCGCGCTCTGGAGCTGACCCAAATACTCACAAACTTGCCTCAAACTTGCAAAATCACCCTTGAATGATACTCTTAGCTCAAAATGTGTAATAGGTTGCAAATGAGGAGAAATGACTTGATATAGCATCCATTTTCATTTTTGCTCTATGAAAACCCATTTTTCTTATGTTTGGTTGTTGACACTTTTTCAAAATTAATAGGCTCTGACCTTTTTGGTTTCCTTCATAAAATAGGTTGAAATGATGATTTTCTCTGATAATTTTTTGCAGGGATAGCTCTGATATGCTTAAGTAAAAGAGACCAGGGCTGCACTTGAACAATTGAAGAACTGAAAATTTTGACAATTTTTACAAAAATGAGGTGGCGACTTGTCTACAAAACAGAGTTTTGAAGGGAAGTCCTTATTCAGCTGTACAATGGTGAGAATTATTGAAGTGATGATCTATCTAAGACATCCCTCTGGCCTGCTAGTCTTCTAAGACTTTTCAAGACTAAATTAACTCAAACCCTAGACCTAGACCTAAAAATTTAAAATATGACTAAAAATGTCTTGTGAAGCTTTATGACTTATCCTAACCTAGCAGTGATATGCACAAGGGAAATGAATGACACAGACCACTCCATCAGAGTTATGACATGCCTAACGAGATGCAGCTGATGAAAACTGGTGGGACACCTAAAACATGAAATGCAAAAAAGAGCTTTGATCTCTGATGGAGGGATAACTAGACCGACTCTAACATTGGCTCCAATGGGGATGGTAGCTCCTTCGAGATGCCAAGAACCACAGATCTTTGGGAGAGAAGACATTGCCTCCATCAATTGGGCAATGGAGTCATTATTTTAACAGACAACACGAGACTTCCGACTCATTTATTGACTGAAAAATGGACTCAAACCAACTTAATTGGAAATCTGAATGACGGAAAAACTGACTCGACAAACTGTACTAAAACAAATATTAAGACCTAAAACTTAAAACTCAAAGCTTGGTGATAGCACCTGGCCACCTGTGTTTCTTTACAAAACAATATATCCTCAAACTATATCAAAATGCCAATGCAACCAATCAAGAAGATGGCTTCTTGACTGATTCTTCCTATCAGATCTTCTGGTCAACAATACAAACTGATAACTGGGCATCCAAAAACATAGCTGACCATGATCTCCTTCATCACTGAACACTGCAATAATCACTTTCACTGCTGGCTGCAACAAACTTGCTAGAGGATCTTGAAAAACATGAATATTTTCCATTGCCACCTCCTGCTGAAAGAACAAGGTGTCCTTTGCTTCAAATTTTGATCTGCCTTCATCATGTGCTTCAGTGAAAGTATGCTCATGGGATTGAAAAAACTCTGAACAAATGGATGAGCAGATCTCTTCTTGGAAAAACATTTCAGCACATGAAACATATGAAGAGGAATCTGAATGGAAATCTTGAATGCTTTGATTTTCTGTGGTGTGAATGTGCTGTAGGTAATTTGTATATGATATGATGGCCAGGTTTTCAGGTTCCTTATTACATTCATCAACCATAAGAGAAGAAACTTCAGATGATCCTTGAAGCACAATATTATCATTTATGTTGTCTACCACAAATTCATTCAGAGAAACTTTGTCACTTGCTTGAACAAAGATCTCACCTTGTTGTTCATGAGCTGACTGAATGACCTCCTCATTAAGACTCTGTTCTGATGAAAACTCGCAGCACGACTGAGAACATTTGAATCCATACCTCTGTCTTCTACATTCCAGATGAGCTCAACAGCAAAGGCCTCCTTGATGGGTTTCAGCACAAGATATTCCTGGTCATCATAATCTGAATCTGAAACTGAAATAGCTGTCCTAACATTATCACATTCTAAAATTGAAACTGGACTTACTTGCATGCTATCTTCTTCTGTAGGCAGATCTGAAACAATCTCTTCTCTTTCATCATTTTCAGCCATATAGACATCTTCAACCCGCTGATCTATAAATCTGCTTACAGGACTGTCATCCATTTTAGAAAAGGAAGAAGTTCCACCATCACCTTCTTGACCATCTGCACAGGGCAGATCTGCGTTAACTTGAGCTGGAACATGACCTTTCAATAGCTGATCTATCTCATCTTCAGACAAAGGAGACAATACCTTTTGCTTTCTTTTGCTCAAACAATGATTGTCTTCATTGATTTGAAGTGAAGGAGTATACAAACTTTCCTCATACTGCTGATCCATTTCATATAATTCCTATTCACTGTCAAGTTGCAAAAGTCCTTCATCTTCTACCACACTAAAATCTTGATCCTGCTGCAAATTTTCATGATCATCTCTATGTTGCTGAAATGGATTTTCATATAGGGCTTCCATGATCTCATCATCCAAGAAACTATCATCTTCATAATATTTCTCAAGGCTTTCAATAAAAGTAGAAGCATGTTTGCAACAATCATGAACTAAATTTAATGATGGATAAGATACTTGATATCTTTCAATGAACAGAGCATGAAAATCCTTTAAACAGTAAATACAGGCCAGCGGCAAATTTTCATACCAAGATTGGGCTTCACCTTCCAGAGTGGCCAGGAATATCTTCATCAAGCAATCTTCAGGAAAATCCACCTTCAACTTGTGAATATGCATGTGAAATCTAACCAAATGTAAAGCAGCATCTTTCTTACCATCATTGTTAAATGTAGGCAGATTCCTTGACCAATCTACCTAGGGCATCTTATTCGGAAAACCTGGAATGTGATCTCGGCTCATGGGAGCATATCTTCTCATGATTCGGTCCATCTTGAGAATCTCAAAGCTACTGATCTCCCTGCAGTGAAGTCACCATGAAGCATTGATTTCTGGATTGTTCAGTGAAGGAGTCGCCAGGTGAATGATGTCACATTCGACTTGTTGATTGTCTTGTCCCAGTACATGAAATCGCGTTGCAGATCTGATGCTGATGGTGGACAACAGTCAGACACATATGAAGGCTGAAACATTCACCTAGCGACTCCACCTCGATCCAGACATTCTAGTGCTTGCTGATCCATTTATGCAATGGTAGGGTATGTGGCCAACCCTGCACTTTGTGAAGCTGTAAAATATGTTAGAAATTGGTTAGCGGATTTTGAAATTAATGAAGATTTTTTCAGTGCTCTACTTCAAGGTTTGAAATCTCGAAAGCTTCCTCTTGAAGCTAAAACTGGTGTCTGTGAGTTAGTGGTTGAAAGAGTCGAGAAGGAGATTCAGTATTTAAATGAGCAGATCTAGTCATAAGATTTCCGAGACCCCAAAAAGTTCTTGGAAACTCTTCCTCCTTCGAAACAAGAAATAATAGAGTTGCATACAGATATTGGCATTGATAGTGTACAGCTGGAAGTAGGTATTGCAGAGGTGGGGCAACAAATAGAGTTTGGCTATTGTGATCCTATTGCAGCATACATGGAAACATTTTTTCAGTTTGACTGATAGATCAAGTTGTCTTATACATAGCCAGATTCATTATGTGCATGAAGGGCTGCCAGCAATTGCATCTGTGATCTAGTTGAAGCACTCTCAAGTAGCGTTCTTCTCAGATTTACTTAAATGGTTGATCTGGCACTTCAGTATTACCTGATCTACTATGTTTACAGCAGAGTAGGGTATATTTTGTAAATAAATAAGCAGCCTAAAGACAGCAAGTTTTAGTTAGAAGTTTTCCGAGTCAGTTTTTTCAATCATTTCAGTCAAGTTTCAGTCCATAAATGAGTCGGAAATATTGTGTTGGTTGTTGGAATGATGACTCCATCGCCCAATGGACGGAGGCACTGTCTGCTCTCCCAAATATCTGCAGTTCTTGGCACCTCCAAAAAGCGGCAGCTGCCATCCCCATTGGAGCCAATGTTAGACTCCGTCTTCTCAAATCCTTTGTCAGAGTCCAATTCAGACAGGTGGCTGTCAAAGTTTCAATAACATTTGCAAAGCCAAAAGAAGGTTCATTATTTCAAGGGTTTCAAAGATCAAAGGATAATTCTTCTCCAAAACCTTTTTTTCGAGAAGAAATTGTCAAATTAGTTGTTTGCAATAAGTATATTTTTCAAGTTTGCCCTCATGAAAAATGTCAAATGTAGGCCCTGGTTACCTTGCCAGGACTCATCAGCTCCAATCCCTGCAAAAGACAGCAAAGTTATCAGTCCAAAATTCAGAAAAGCCATAGAAAATGCATTGTATTAAATGATCGAATGTCAAATGCCAAAAAATTACAAAATTCGTGATGAACCAAGCAAAATTCAAAGGTGAAGTCTTTATAAAGGTGTTTCAAGATATTTTCAAACTCATTTTGCATGCCAAGAGTGAAAAAGATCATTCCAAAGCAAAAATGTGAGTTTGTGAGGAAGTTGGAGCCGTTTCAGGATGCGCGACGCATTGGACTGGGCGCGCGGCACATCAGACAGCAAAATCCAGTGTTAAATTGCAAGGGCGTGGCGCATCAGAGGCGCGGGGCGCACTGGGGTTTCAACCCAAAAATTTGCTGGAAAACGTTATGTAAAATGGGCTACGAGTATGGCAGAAGGACCGGATGCAGGTGTACCTTGGATCATGTGTCAACAAAATGATGCACCAGGGAATATTATAAATTCATGCAATGGTTTCTACTACGATGGTTTCAAACCAAATGCATATCACAAGCCCACTTTTGGGACCGAGGATTGGAATGGATGGTTTTCAGCTTGGGGTGGTCGGGTTCCTCATAGGCCCGTGGAAGACCGCTCGAAATTTTTCTCAGATGATATAAACAAGCCAGTTCGATTGTCAACAGGGTTCAATCCAGAGATGCGTAGCTAGAAAAGATTATCTGGCCCACTCTTGTCATCCTCTGGAGGAATTCATTAACTGTTGGCCTGAAAAACCTTCAGGATATAGAGAGATTGTAGGGAATTATGCCATCGATATGCAATCATTGATTTTAAAGTTTCTGGCTGCCATTTCTGAAGCCCTGGAGTTCCCATCTCATTACCTGAACGCACTTTTTGGAAAACCCGACCAGACTATGTTTCTGAATTACTATCCTGCATGCCCCAACCCATATCTCACCCTTGGTTTACAACCTCATTGTGACTTGCCTGGCATCACTGTTTTAACGGAAGGCGATGTCACCGGCCTGCAAGTAATGAAAGATGAAACGTGAGTGACTGTAGAACCCATGCCTAATGCTTTCGTCGTCAATTTGGGAATTCAACTGGAGGCTGTGAGCATTAAAGAGGAGATCACAAAACTTTGTTTCCATTTATCAAAGGGCAGAAGTTTTGTTCAAAACTATTTTTATTAAAAATCGGTTTTATGGCAAATGTAACTTGGCAATGAAAGGTGAAAATAAAAGACCAAACACCACGAAGACATTGACCACAACAGAAAAATAGGAACCGATCTCCTATTAATGACTTCAGTTAATAATCCAAATGGATCTGCGCTCTAGTATTTATCTCTTAATTGGCCATCAGAGGAATTCAAGGGAAATGATGCTCTGTTTTTAGAAAAAATGGATGACTCTTTCTATTCTTGGAATTATAGTTGAAACAGCTCATTATTTTTCATTGACCCGTAGAGGAAAGGTTTTTGGTCTATTTATTGTATGTAAAAATGGTTTTGTTTCAAATGGTAACGTGGCTTGATTTGCAATGCGCTTGTCAAAAGGCGGCCTCCATATTCTAAATGCTATTTTGGTCTAATAGCAAAAGGAAAATGGAAAGTATAACGTGGCAGTCCAGGTCAAAGAAAAAATTAGAACAAAGACATCGATCATAAGTAGAATAATAGGACTTGAGGCTTATTTTTATTTTCAGCTGCGATTTAAAGGAGTTCCACCTACAGATTTCACTATTTTTTTGGTCATCAACAGATTTAAGGGGAGCATTGTGAACAACTGTTTGACTTTGCAGGTTTGGGTTTTGTTAATGACGATCCCTTAGTTTTAGTGGATCTGTTATCCCACAGATAGTTTATGTGTTGAGGAATCATTTGTAAAGGAGAGAATTCCGAAAGTAGGTGGCAGTCTATGACAAATGGCAGCTTTGAAGATTCCTATTTCAAAAGAGTTTGACCAGCAACCTTCACAACTCGAGAAATTTTGCAATCTGATCCAGATTTGGTTTATTTTTTGGAATTTTAATTAGTTTTAATTCCTAGAAGTTAGTTTTCTGTTCCTAGAAGCTAGTAACAGCTTGAGCATGTAATTTTTATTTAAGTAATACTTTGTACTTTGGGGAGAGAGTTCTGAGAGGGGTGCGTGGAGAACAACAGAGCTTCTATTGTATAGTTTGACAGAGATTTTAATAAAAAATGCAGCTCTGACCCCTGAGATCCCTGTGGTATGAAATTTAACATTTGTCTCATCCTTTGTTTCATATGTAGGCTGTTATGTTTTCATTTCATTTCCTAATCGTTTCTAAATGAATTATTTTAAGTGAGAAAGGCAGAATCCAATTCATTTGCTCTATCTTGAGGAAGTTTTCATATTCAATGCTTTCTTCTGTTTGACAACGATCCATCTTCTATGCCCTTGTCGACTTCTCAGCAGTCTTGCCATTTCGTTTAATTTCAAATTTGATGTTAAATTTCTTGCCTATCTTGCCTCAGGAGATAATCTGCATTTTTGATTATGTTTCCCTGTTCAAGCTGTTCCTTTGCCCCATGCAGCCCATAAAGCCCCATCATCCATTAAAAACCTCATTTTATATCTCTTTACTAGCCTAAAATCTGCATTCACCATAGGTCATCTCAGCCCCTTTGAAAACCTCGTGTCGAGATAGACCTGAAGAGAGGCCTCTCCTATCCTCGTAGGGCTAGCTACGAGGCTGAGCTTGGTTTGATGTTGCCTTGAACCTCACCTTCCTTAGCCTGAGGAAGATTCAAGCGCTAACAATCTATGCTAAAAATAAACATCTTTTCACTTGTATCCTTTCCATACATAATGTCTCCTTTTCATAAATTAAATGGACAACCTTCTTTCCTCAATTCTTCATGAGAAACCATCCTTCCAAGAGGCATTAAGGCCATTTCCAAACAAGTAAGGCTACCTACTAAGTCATAGATTTGAAATCCAATGACTCTGCTATGAGCTCACCAAGATTTAGTACCTCTTACTCTTCACTAAATTCTCCAACAAATCAATGTACAAATGCATTGGAATTGGGGGCAAGAAGCCCTTTTATAGGAAAAAATCTAGTTTTTTTTGGCCATTAGGAGTAAATGGTAGCTCAATTTGACAAACTGTCAGCACTGTTGGAATTCTCTCACTGATATATACAATGGGTCTCCATGTTTCTTGTAATTTGAAACTTCGCCACAAAGCCATTTTTTCCATGAGATCTCACTTTGCCGCATTAAATCAAATCTCTTAATATGAGTCACATGTAATCTCGTAACACTTTTCCTTTGAACTTTTGGAATTATTAGTCAAGTTCTATCACAAGTAATCACTATTTACTCATTCTATTATGCTGCTTTGCAGGCCTTTCCCATGTGGAAGCATAATATAGTCACCTTTCTTCAAAGTATTAGAGATGAGTCACCCCTACTTCTATGGAGTCTGTTCAAAGTCGCATTGAGTCTTGTTACAATATATTATCCATCTATGTGTCACATTCATCCCATTTTTATTATATTTGATCTCCATCTATCCTCATGTGCCTTTGAAAATCCTCCATCTGAGTAATTGACCATCCCTTATGGAATTGTGTCAGTCACTACGAGGTCGACCTTGCATGTTATGCTCTAACAAGGTAAATCATAACTCCAACGAGTCCCCATATCTTCCAATTATCATCCCTGGTGTTAGTGATTATTAGCCATAATACTATGATCCTTGTGCCTTTGTTGAGGATTCATAATTGTCTAAACTCTGGTGGGCCTGCTTTTTTTAACATCAACACATTTATTCCAGGAGAGTAGTCCAGAGGATGGTGTATCTTGGTTTCATATTTCATCCTTTCTTGGTGCCTCTAATCAAGCAAAGTGAATCATTATTTCCCTTTTATTTGTTTTTTTCTCGCATTCTCAAATTCAACTCATTATCGCATGATCAAGAAACATACACTTGGTGGTTTAGTGATCTAGCAGATTTTCCTAGATTTTCTGAGGTGTGTGTGATATGTTCTAGACCTCATGAGGGGATGTCCCTTCAAGTAGCTCCTCACAAACCTAGATTTCAGAAAATTATGATCTAGCCTCAAAAGAAGTTGTTTTTATTTGAATGCCTTCGTTTCTGCCAATTACATAAATCACAACATGAACATCTATTTAAAATGGTCCATTGAGATATTTAAATACATCTCTTATTCATTAGGGCTACTTTGGTTGTGATCTCCCCCA
>APFE031407696.1:30565-80218 GCA_000404065.3 Pinus taeda
CCTTCACCACACCAACGTGGGGGAATTATGTCTCATGTTCTCAAATCAACATACTTAATTGTATCAATCTTGGCCACTATATTCAAGGAAATTATGTATATGGGGATCATTATCTCACTGTATCATTTTTTGCCCCATTGATGCTAGCATATCATGTATCATGTACTATGTACCTCAGACGTAAATTGTTAGGAACACCATGATCATTTGTACTCGGTTATCTCGTAGGTATGGGTATATCTCCCTTGCCTTATTGAGATCTTGTACTCATCAATAAAGGAAACTTTTATCTCACATGTAGGTTTCACCCCCTCCAACTTCACTCCTTCCTATTACTTCAGTGATATCTCTCTCTCCCTATGACTCCCCTTTTTTTTTTTGCAAAATTGAAGCTACAACATATTTCCGTCATATGATGTGCTCCTCAAACTCTTATGTTGGGCAACAACCTATTATCACCCAAAAAATGATCACCTAGTCATGTATTACTAGGTTGATCAAAATGCCCCATGTAGGATAGGTTTTTACATATTAAAACCTTCTTTTACCTTAGACAATAATTTAGTGAACGAATTTCCTAAAGTATGTAGTTACATTCTAGACTACTACATGGAGGGGAATTTTAAGATAATTTTTGAAGAAAAAATAAATCTTTTGTCTTAAATTTTTCAATATGATGCGCTAGTAAAAAAGGTAAAGGATTAGGGTTTCGTCTTTGCGCTATTGATGGTTTCCTCGGGAAGTAGAGTGATGGAGGTTGACAAGAACTAATGGGGTTTAGGGCGATGGAGGCTAAAAATAGAGGTGTGCATCATGAGAGGAGAGAAGGAGGCACTTTCGAGGAACATTAATGGGCGGTAACATAGTTGGAGTACTTTTTGGGGTCTCGATCAATTGTGTTTTAATATGTGTTTTTTTATTGTTTTATTTATTTTGAACTCTACTTATATACATTGGTTGTTGTTATTAAGAAATTTTTTTGCTAGATTGGCAACATGGATTAGATTCACTTGAAGGATTGTTGAAAGATGTGGCAAGAAATTCTCAATTTGATTTTTCCTTGATTAAATTGAGAAAATTTGAATTTCCACATCAGCAGACAACTTGGATCCAATTAGTTTGTATGACATGGTTTTTGTCACCCATTTTACTCAATCAATTTGAGTTGGAGTTAGAGTTCAGTTAAGAATGTGTGATTTCTAATTTGTAGCAGTCAAAGTCAGTTATCTCAAGTTGTTTTCAGTTAAACTAGGTCTAACTGTTGGAGGAACTAGTGGAAGGCTAGTTGTGGAGTGAGAATTTAGTCAAATGTAGTGATCATCTATTTAAGTGATCAATCATCCCAAAATTGTTGGTGCATGCAAACAATTCGAATTCCCCAGTTATGGTGGAGATTCCAAGGCAGTGTAATATTAGTTGTAGACTAGTCTTAAGCGTACAGGTGTTACATGCAGTCACATGATCAACCTTAGGAATTGTGCAATCCATTTTGGAAAAAACCTAAATAATAGGGGCTTAATTTCCCAAGGAATTGCGCAAGGAAATAGGGCCTCAAGCAGAGGTGGAAATTGACATAGTTTGGGTTTGAGCTTCTTAGTGAGAAGAGGGATAGTTTATTCACTTACAAGTTGTGCATAGTTGAGTAAATCAATTGTAATACATCTATATTCATAAGATTGGTGCAAGAAGGCATTGGAGTTATTAGAATATTACATTCCCCGCGAAAATTATTGTGTGCATGTATTTTATTTCTTATTAGAGCATGAATTTCGAATTTGTTTCTTAGGAGGTTCGAATTTGCAGTTCAATGTAGCAAGATCTCTTAAGAACTGAAAATATGACCTGAAATGGGCTGAGGCTGGAGTATGCCTTGGAAGGAAAATCTAATTTCATTGAATGCAAGGATCGCATGGAGGAGGTATTCGATGACAATGGATTGCCAGAATACATCAAGAGAGATGTTAGAAAACTAACAGAATCTAATTCCCAAAGCCTTGCTCAGTGGAATAAAGTTGTAGCCAAGGTGTATGTAATAATATTGGAGGGAGTACGAGACTACATTGTTAGCAATCTCCATGGGAAATAAAATCCTTATGGAATGTGGTAGGCATTAACAAATCTGTTCTAGAATAGTAGTGACCACAAAAAGTTGGTGCTCAACGATAAACTTTGAATATCAAGTGTACAAGAATGACTTTACCCTGAAATATCTGAGGAGGTTCACACAAGTTCATGATGAGCCTACAGGAGTTGGTGTTACTCTTTCAAATGATGACTTGGTAATAATATCCCTTCTGTGCTTTCCGAACAGTTGGCATACCTATCAAGATTAAGTGAACGGGAGGGCGAAACTACTGAATTCGAAACACTTATGGTACGATTTGGTACAAGAGGAAATGAGGTAGAATAATGGAGATGGGACCTTATCCAAGGGAAAGGATGAAGAAAAAATTGCATTGGTTGGAAAGGGAAAGAAGGGAAAAGGGGAAGAAATCTCAAACCAAACCAGAATCCAACCAAGGGTGGAAGAAGAAAGATTTGTCAAAAATTAAATCCTTCCATTGTCACGAATACGAGCACTATGCCACGAAGTGCACACAGAAAGAGGCAAGTGAGGGGACCTTAGGATGAGCAGTGGGTGAACCCTTGGATTCATAGTTCGACCTTGACTTTACCCTTATCACATGCATGTCCAACATAGTGATGGGGAGTGTGTGGTACTTGGACTCAGGTGCATTGTTCCACATGACAGGGTGCAGATACTTTTCAGTGACTTGGAGGAGAAAGATCTAAATATGTACATCAAGCTAGGGGATGACAAAAGGTACAACATTACTAGTATTGGTACTATCAACTTTCATAGGGAGTCAGGCTCCCCTCTCAGGCTCAAGGATGTCATGTTTGTTGTAGTCCTAAAGAAAAATGTCATCTCTGTTGCAGTTTTGGAAGAACATGGTTATGACATGATCTTCAACAAACGAAAAACATTCATGGGACATATAGCCATGAGACAGGTGAAGAAGATCAAGGTTTGTGTGAAGAATCTATATAACTTAGATCTGGAAGATTGTGTTGCATTAAAAACTAAGGAAGAGAAATTGCAGGGCTATGATGTAAGTGAACTTTACCACATAAGCCTTGGCCATTTGCATCATGGAACCTCGAATATCATACAACAAATATCCACTAGCCTCCCTAAAGGAGCACTTGAGAAACATGATGTATGCAAAGGATGTACCTTGGGGAAGTACATAAAATCTGAATTTCATGATCGGGACAACAAAGCGCATGCAGTCCAAGAAAAGATCCACTTTGATTTCTCTGGACGTTTCTTTATAGCCTCCACTACCCGGCACAAATATTTTGTCCTTTTTATTCATGACTTCTTGCATAAGTGTTCGATCTCTTCATGCATAAGAAACATGGGACATTCTCCAAGTTCATAGAATTCAAGGAACTGTTTGAGAAAGAAACCAACAAGAAGATGAAGGCTCTATGGAGAAATAATGGAGGTGAGTATGTGTTGAATGAATTTAAAAATTTATGTGTGAAAGAAGCCATTCGACGAGAATTGACAACACCCCACAACCCACATCAAACTAGGGTGGTTCAGAGAAATATCCATAGCATTTTGTGAGAAACAAGTGTGATGTTGCATGACCAAGGCCTACCTCTGCATTTGTGGGTTGAGGCATGTAATACAATAGTTTGTTTGCAGAACTGAAGTTCTCATCAGATTCTTGGCATGATATTACACCAGAGGAGGATTTTGTGGGAAGAAAGCCAGATGTGTCACACTTCAAGATTTTTGGAGCCTCTGTTTACTGCCATGTCTCCAAAGAGTCAAGGAAGAAGCTTTAGTCAACAACAAAATTCAGGGTATTTGTGGGTTACACAAAAACTCCCGACAACTAACATGTGTACTTACCATCACTCATAATGATAGTTATGTGAAGGGATGTATATTTTGATGACGAGAAATCTATGTGGTGCTCCCTTGAGAGGGAGCTTTAGATGCCACCAAAAGATGATATTTTAGCACGAAAAGAGGAACCTCGAGAAGTTCTAGAGCAACCTTAAATTATGGAGCAGAGAGTGGAGACATTCACTAAAGAAAAACCTCCAGAGAAGGCATAAAAAGAACAAAGGAAGTTGATAGACTTGTGAAGGATGTGAGGGAGAATGTGGGATATCCTTCCAATTTGTGTAAGCAAATCAGTTCACCTAAGAGGTACACTAGCGACATAGCTTTTATCACTGAGCTTATAGATATTGAGCCATCCTATTTTGAGGAAGAAATAGAGAAACCCCTATGGGTTGATGGAATGGTGGAGGAATATGAATCCGTTGCAAAGAACCGTGTTTGGGAAAAGATCCCAAGAACAACATATAAACCAATAGTCGGTTTAAGATGGATCTTCAAGGTGAAGCAGGAAACAAATACAACAATAGGGAATTATAAGGCCAGATTTGTGGCCAAGGGGTACTCTCAAGTTGAGGGAATCGACTATGAGGAGACATTTTCTCTTGTAGTAAGGTACTCATCCATTAGATCAATTCTTCGTCTCACTACAGAGATGGGGTGGAGTATCCACCAGATGGGTGTAAAAACAACATTTTTGAATGAGGTTATTAAGGAGGAGGTGTACATAGACTAACAAAAAGGTTATGAGACATTTGATCGAGAGTCTCATGTTTGAAAACTCAAGTGAGCACTATATTATCTCAAGCAAGCACCTCATGCTTCGTACACCAAGATTAATGTTTATTTCACCGGTTTGGGCTTCACCATAAGTGAATCAGATGTAAACCTCATCACGCATGGATAGAAGGTAAATTTCTTATTATTGTCTTATATGTTGATAATTTTATTTTAACTAGTGATGAGACATTGGTCATATCTTGCAAGGAGGACCTTGCAAGGGAATTTTAAGTGAAGGACATGGGTCTCATGCACCACTTTCTTGAGTTAGAAGTATGACAAGGTGATGGGTAATTATTTGTCTCTCAAGGCAAGTATGAAAATGGGATACTGTAGAGTTTTTGCATGGAGAGTTGTAAACCCATGGAAACACCTCTAATGAAGAACTAGAGGAAGGAGGATCCCACTTCAGGTGAAGTGGACGCTACCATTTATCAACAGCTAGTGGGTCCACTCATGTATCTTGTGAACACATGACTACATATGTGATGTGCAGTAAACGAGCTAAGGCATACTATGGTTAGGTCAACCAAACTATTTTGGAAGGAAGCTAAGCATGTTTTACAGTACCTCACAGGCACTACCCAGTTTGAGCTATGGTATAGACGAGCAGAGGGGCTGAAGTTGTGTGGCTTCATAGATGCAAGTTGGGCATGAAGTCGATTAGAATGAAAGAGTACATCAAGTGTAATTTTTAGTGTTGGGTTTGTAGTTGTTTCTTGGTATGACAGGAAGGAAAGATCTATGGTGCTCAACTAGACGGAAGCATAATACATGGCTGCAAGTCAAGAAACATGTGAGGCGATATGGATGAGAAAGATATTTGTTGCACTATTTGGTCAAATGATGGATCTAATTGTGATAATCAAAGTTGCATCAATGTCTCTGCGAATCTTATATTTCATGATCAATCCAAGGATATAGATACCCAATATCACCATTTACGAGACTGTGTCTAGAGGTAGATGATGTTGCTACACTCCATTGTCGAAATCTTTGTCAAGAGGGAAGTTTGAATTCCTTAGGTGGAGGATAGTGGTGGTTGATAATCCCTTTCTTGCAGAGAGGGAGTATTAAAAAATGTAGCAAGAAATTCTCAATTTGATTTTTCCTTGATTAAATTGAGAAAAATTGAATTTCCACATCAACAGATAGCTTGGATGTAGTTAACTTGTGTGACATGGCTTGTGTCACCTGGTTTACACAGTAAATTCAAGTTGGAGTAGTTATAGTCCAGTTAAGAATGTATGGTTGTTAATTTGTCGCAATCAAAGTCAATTATCTCAAGTTATTTTTAGTTAAACTAGGTCCAACTACTTGAGGAACTAGTGGAAGGCCAATTGTGTAGTGGGACTTCAGTCAAACTCAGTGATCATCCACTTAACTAATCAATCAACCCAAAATAGCTAATGCATGGACAATTCAAGTTCCCCAGCTGTGGTGGAGATTCCAAGGTAGTGTAACGTCAACTATAGACTAGCCTTGAGTGTACAGGTGTTGCATATAGTTAGATGATCAAGCATGGGAATTTCGCAATCCATTTTGTAAAAAATCCTAAATAATAGGGGCCTAATTTATCAAGGAATTGCACAAGGATATATGGGCTCAAGCAGAGGTAGAAATTTACTAAGTCTAGCTTAGAGCTTCTTAGTGAGAAGAGAGATAGGTTATTCACTTGTAGGTTGTGCTCAGTTGACATAAGAAATTGCAATACATTTCTATTGATCATATTAATGCAAACAAACATTCGGGTTTTTAGCATACTGTTTTCCTTAGGAAAACTTTTGTGTGCACTTGTGTTATTTCTTATTGCATGTATGAAATTTTGGTTCTAAATTGTGAATTAACTTCCGGAGAGTAGTAGAGCAGGCTTGTGTCTTGTGATTTTGATTAAAATTTCATGAGTAGTTGCAACTCTACACCATAATTTCGACAAGGATGGTGGAGGCAAATTACAGAATATTCGTTAGTAGATAATATGGTTACTTCAAAATATCTATGATAACTTTTGCGAGAACAAGACATTGAGGATAAAATATTGGATTTTCAAAGAATTAGTCACAATATTCACAAGGGCAGTAAATTTGGTTGCAGGTGTGGAGATAGATGGATTAAATGTAATTTTGGCTGCATGTGTGTAGGTAGACAAGTCACAGTTACTCCTTTGATTTTTGTCAATGATGTGCTACTATTTGGTAGATTGACCTCTTTTAATCGGTGTTTGGACTCCTTATGAATAATATTAAATCTCATATGATTTATTCTTACCCAGATGATGCATTGGTACTGGAGATTTATCATATTTTTGGTGTTATCTCCATTGCATTGGATGCAGATTTTAAATATCTTAGATTTATGCTGCAACCTAATTGTTATGGAATTAAGGGTTGGAGCTAAATTATGGAGGAAATCCACTGTATACTTTTATCATGGGCACACAAGAGGCTCTCCCTAGGAGGTCAGATGACTCTAGTTTGAGCAGTCCTTCAGAGCATCTCTGTATATTGGCTTCATATTTTCACTTTTCCTAAGAATATCAGTAAATGTATCTTTCTGGCTTCATCTTGGCATGGGAAAATTTGTGTCATAAAGGATAGAGTGGGCCTAGTTGTTCTTTACTCTATATGCAGGCGATGGATGACTAGAATCATCTATTTCTTTGATTCTCCTTAGTAAAATCAATTTAGAATGGTGTATTTAATATGTTCCATTTACACGTAGATTAGAACTACTCTTTTGTGGTTTATTGTCTTTAGCACTATATTATTAAATATAAAACATTTGGACCACTTCCAATATACATTGGGGGTTCAACCCAAAGAATGCATTATTATCCCAAGCTGCTCTGTTGTGATACATCCACCTCCATCCTTGTTGAAAAAGCTAAAGGCCTCCCCGAACTTAGAAATATCCTCCATCCCATATTCCTTTAGTAGATAAATCCCTCCTCTCATATTCTGACCATGCCAATCTACCCTCCATCCCATATTCTCTCATGAGCACTATGTAAACCACCATTTCATTCAAGGATGGGGATTTTGATGCCTAGTCTAACCATATTTGTTACATACTTTCACCATTTTCTTGCTTATGGTTTCTTGAGTTAGCCTCCTCTAAATATTCCCTACTCTCCTTAAATTATTTTAAAGGTATCCTTTGGCTACTAACCCCATTTTACCAGAGATCCTTGACATGTCCCTTGAAATTTTGATTCAGCCCCATGAACTATTTTATGCTAGTGAGTCGAAAGCTTTAGATTTCTTTTCCAGATATTCATTCATGAACAAACACTATACCACTAGTTCTAAGAATCTGTGGTTACTAATACCACAATAAATGTATATTGTATTTTAGAGGAGATAAGAATTATATATTTCCCTCTGGGACACTCCAAAAGTATTTTGATGCACCCTATTTGTCTAACACTCTAATATACTTTATGACCTTAATTCCCATTCCATGTTCAGCACTTTAAGATGTTCTAGGACAACCTAATGTCGTTGTCAACTCCCTCTCATCTTCATTGTCATGTTTTCTAGGACTTGTGTATCCAACAAGAAATTTGGGAGACGAATTACATAAAGGTAGAAAATCAAGGTGTTTTCAACTCATTTAATTAGGGTTCCCACTAGCATAGTCCCACCATATGATTCACCCAATCCCTAAATTTGGGTTTAGTGCTATTTCAATTAATTATTAGATTATCATGGTGGGCCATAATTCCAGTTTAAATGTTATCACTCTTCATAGGATATTATTGGAGATACTTTAGGAGACACCTCTTTGGCTAAAGGGTCAAGGAAGGATTTTGACTTCAATATCAAACCATCAACCATATCCTCAACATTTGTCCCATTAACCATATCCTCAACATATCGAACAAACAATCAAGAAGACAACTAAGTTGAAGCATGGGAATCCTCTCTTGCCCATGTTGTTCAAGATATATATCGATCTATGAATTCCTCTACACTTCACCAACTGTGCATCAATAAAAATTTTGGTTGCCCCATTCTCCACCAAGATGGATACACATTGTCCCAAAATTGTCCCTCTAATTGCAAAAATTGTAAAATTGGGATTTTCCTTGTCAAAATTTTAATTCAAGACTAACCATGCATTGGAAGGCCATTAACACTATATTAGGACATAACAATTGAATAATTGACACAACCAAATACAATACATACATTGGTTTTTGTCTCACAAGTTATCTAGATGCTAATTGAGCAAGTTCACAAAAAGAGAGAAAGACAATGTCATGATACATTGTTCAATTTGTAATCAAGAGCATTATCTTGGATAAGGGAGAAGTAACATTTAGTTTCTTTCTCATATACAAAGGAAAAAATATGAATCAACTTCAAATGCCTTTTGTGAAGCAGTGTTGTTGTAAAGGGTGTTAGAAAGCTTGCATTGTAGGAAAGGCCCTCACACCATACTAGATTGTGTTAACCAAAGCATGTTAACCATGTCCAATGATCTCAAATTTCATGAGCATGATCAATGAGTGATCATAAATGAGGGGTATTAGAGTGGCTAATAATCATAACTTATAGTATGATTTTCATCGTACATAACATCTGTGGTTCAAGTCATTTTTTTTTGGTGCCCAATATTGGTGAATCATTGTATTACATCATAGTAGCATATCTTGCCTTTTTGAAGAAAAAATATATTGAAAATAAAGTTATGTCTCATGCAAATGTTCAATATTGTTGTGTTGTGAGTGGTTTCAATATTATATGATCATATATATATTATATATCTATATATATATATATATATTTATATATATATATACTATATATATATATATAATATATATAATCACTATTTTCAAGCCTATCTTAAGAAATAAATGAAGAGGTGCAGGGCCTTTTCATAAGAAGGACTCCCACCAACTCCTCTCCTTATAGCAATCTTTCAAACATTAGCTCATAAATAAAACACATGCCCTTGTTTCTCTAGTTTGGAAACCCTTCGTTGGATATGATAGTGAACTCCTCCCAACCACTTCCTTAACCATCTATTGATGCCTTTGATTGGCATGTGTAAATGATTTTGATTGATTCCTGGAGTGGTGTGAAATCTAATTTTCCATTGACATAATACAAACACCGAACATAACCCATGGTAGCCAAAATTTCAGCCTTACAACTCTCTCATCCAATATTAAATACTTTAGTCAAGTGGAAATCTCCTTAACAATATATTAAATATTACAAGAATTCATATTAATTGAAAAAATAAGAATATTATTTAATATTAAGTTATAATGCAGGTAGTTGCCAAGTTGACATATGAGACCCCCTTGTTTGTGAGATAAGGGATGCCCTCCATTCAATGCTTTAAATATTTAATCTATGGATGTGTACATACCTTAATTTCCATTGGATCGAATCCTATGACCTTTAAAGAGGAAACACTTTAACACAAATCAAACATGTAAATACAAACTTAATTTCTATATGTATCAAAGTTACTTTGAGACTTGCATGGAATGCTTAATTTTGTATAGAAACAAGGGAAAACTTGAAGGGTTGATCACAAAAGACATGTATGGTCAATTATGATTATCATAGGTATATTAGTTTGGTTTTCCCAATCCAGAACTTGCACACTTTGTTAGTACTGTTAAAGGCATGTCATGATGGTTTACTGGTGTAACATCATGTACATTTAGTTGTGTCTATTAAAGGCATGTTAGTTCAATGACAAAACCAATGGTTTGTCAACTTGGTCAGCTGAGTGAGCTATCCGTTAATCATCTCAATGAACAACATATAAGGTCAATTAGCTTAGCCATTAACATGTACATTCGACTGTCAATATTAGTGACATGTTAGGTTGGATATTAATATGTATTTTTGATTAAAATTGTCTAGGAGATTAACCAAATCAACATGCATGTTTGACTACAATTGTGGGAGATATGTTAGATAGGTCAACCCCATCAACAACATTTATGTTCAATTGCACATGTTAGAGGCATGACACAATGGTCAATTGATTATTAACATGTACATTTTCCTTATCACTATTAAAGTTGTGTTAGGTTGGTTAACTTGTTCAACGACTTGTATGTTTGGTTACAATTATTAAAGCCTACTTGATTGTTTAATGTAGTAAATGGAGTGTATGTCTAGTTATCATTGTCGAAGGCATGTTTTTTTGGTTAAATTAGTTAACATCATATACATTCAACTATGATTGTTAGAATCGTCCAAGGCTATTCACCCATTTAAAGTAGTGCATAACACCAATGGGGCTTGCTTATTGCATTGGGTGTGAGCATAGTGTGTTATTTTTTTTTTGTAATTCAAAGATTTTTCATTAATCAAAAAGAATGTACAAGGGCATCAAAATGCATGGATTATAATTATTTTTATATTTAATGTAATATGCCTTTCATTAAGAGGAGGAAAGAGACTTTGGGTGACAGGGGAAATGGCATTGTCTAGGGGAAACATCGATCTCATCTATCTCATCCTCACTCTCCCTTCCCTATCATTAGCAGCCCTCTCCTTTTTTTGTTTATCCATGAACAACAATAATAGACTTTTTCTTAAGAAGTAGCATTGGATAACTCAGGAGGAGAGTTAGAGCTCATATGTTTATGTTGGGTTTCTCCTTGGGGTTTCTGAGCTTACATATCTTGCTTTGAATTCTTCTTAAACATCCCAACAATATCCTTTCCCATCCCTTGTTCATGAAACTTTAGCTTGTGAGCACAATATTCATACTAAATTTCCTTTGAAGATTCATGTAGCCATTTCGCATCGCCTATTTCTGGGGGGAGATTGGGAAGATATACATTTGTCAATAGACCTTTTCATTGTTGTCCCATGCCACCCCAAACTTTATAGCCCATGTTCATAGCCAAGATATACCATCTTCCATATGTAAAATATATATCAGATTGATAAAAAAAGAAGACTGAGTTCTCCCATGAGCTTTTATTTGAAGATGAGAATGATAGTGAAATGTTGATTTTTAACTGTACAACTAAATAAGCTTAGAGACCCTTCTACCTCACTGACTTAGAATCTGGACTCAAACCATGGCAGAATGTGACATTTTGAAGTGTATCACTCTAGTCCCTTTGACAATGAGTGACATGACACCTTTTGTGAAAGAGCAACAAGAGATTGTCGCCTCTTGCCCCTTTGAAAGTGGTGAATTTTTTTAGAAAAAGGGTAAATGTCTAAAAACATCATGGAAAAAGGTTTCCAAAAATTTAAGAATGATTCCATTTTATTGAATCACTACTACAAGTGACTATTGCTTCTTCCCCTTTTGAAAAAGGTGAAATTGTCTAAAAAAATATATATATATCTGAAAACATCGTCAAAAAAAGTTTCCAATGCATTTAAAAATGATTCCATTCCATTGAATCACTACTACATGAATTCATCTTAAAATTTCATTTTATTTGTTAAATTTACCATAATCAAAATTCCCCATGGAAGACATTGAGAGGCATTAGAAGATATATATATTATATATATATATATATATATATATATATATATATTATATATATTATATATATATATATATATATATATAATTATATATATATTATATAGATATTTTCATAAGAGCTTGTCAAAACATACCATGGTAATTTAATAACCTTATTTAAGACATTTTGTCTCTCACGTACCAGTCACCAAATAAAATTTCAAGGTGGGCGATGCCATTTTTGTTCAAACACTCAAGGAGAACCCTCGAGGAGCTTTCAAGAATGGAAGAAGAACAATGGGTGAGGGAATTTTGTTCGTACCCTGGATTTTTGAATTCTGGAGAAGGTTTCAACAATTTTGTTAAGACCATGAATTTTTGAATTCTGGAGGAGGTTTCGGCAATGGAGACCAACATTTTTCTACGAGTATCCTATTTTTCCCTTCTAGTTTGATAGAGGCAGGAGATTGTTGGGGTTTCGTGCAGGGAACGGGACACCCAAATGGAACTTGTGTAGATCCTTGATTTCACTATGAAACCCCAGACCCACATAAGGTTCAAATAGGGCTTTTCCTTTGCACCATCACCCAAAAAATTCCCCTCTCTCTATAGGTTGTCGCCTTCTCATCCAAAGCAGTGAAAGAGCTTGATAGAGCTATTCCAGAAATTCTGGACTCAAGTAACTGATGAAAAAGCTTCGGTTGTTGGACATCCCCTTCGGAAACATACAATTTTCCTAGCATAGGGAAAAAAAACCCCTCTGAGGCTATTGCAGCAAAGGCCATTAATAAATCTGTGGAAGAGGAAAAAAAAAATCATGGAGGCCATCAACCTACCAAGCATTGGGAAAGAACTTTTGACTGTATCCATTTTTCGTAGCGGTAAGTCTCTATCTGACTCTAGTTCTATTATCAAATTTATGTCTTTGAAATATTTGATGCTTATTGAAACCAGAGTAAATTAAAGGGAAGGAAAAACCATAGTAAATTAAATTCAGTTTGAATCCATCAAATAAAATAGAATTCTTTGACTAAGACTAATTCTATCCTAGCTTTAACTGATGGAATGCAAATTTGGTAGCTATGAAAAATAATGTGCAGCATGCATCAACCATGGGTACTAGAAATTACTAATTAGAGTGTATAAAGGTTTTTTAAACCCGAGATGTAAAAATCATATAAAACGTGATGGCTCTAGGCAAAACCCACATGTGTGTCCCGATTGCCTCAATGAGTTGATATGAGAAGAAATGTTGAGATGCATTTGGCTTAGAAACCAATAACAGTCACACCTATTTAAATGAGATTTTAGAACATTGTGTTTCAGATTTCAAGATGCTTGAAATGATCTTTATTTGCCATGAACCCCCTTTCCTTCGATACCTGAATCTTAGAGATGCACGAAGGTTGATCCTTTACCTTGAATAAGCATCTACCCAAGGGAAGACCATGAACACTATTTTTTGAAGCCTCTTGATTGATGTCCCAGGGCCGAGAATACTTCACCTTTTGTATCCTTTTATACTTCTCTGTGAGACAAAAAAGGTCCTAATACATGGCCGAAGGCATGTCAATGAGCTCAAGAATAATATTATATATATGAGCTTAGATGCTAGGAACTTTATACCTTCAGATATGATTTTATATAAACCTGCAATAGAGAAGGAATTCAGAGTGAGACACTATCTCCAAACCAAATTCAATTCAAGGGTGATTTCATAATAGAATATTTGACCCTAAAGTAACCAAAGCTTCCAGGCTACAGTCATGACAAAAGGCCTTAGATATAGATCATTTGACCAACAATTTGACAGAGTGCTCTATCCTAGAGATGCTTGATTGATGAGGCCTTGATCTTATCTCCTTTTTGAGATCTACAACCAAGAATTTTGCAATAGGAGTTTCAGTGTTTCACGATGACTGATCTTTGAAGAGGAAGGAGGTTAGTGTTGACAAAAAACTTCTTGTGATTTCCTTCTTCCTTGCTTGGGCTTACCCTCACCTTAGCTTTGATACCTTTCCCTCACCTTAAATTTGATACCATTCTAGCAGGGCAAGCTAAACATGACAACAATAGAGGTAAGAAGTTGTAGATTCCTGTGGTGTCTGTCTTTTAGCTTCTAGAACATCATATGTCTTATTCCCAATTTTTGCTAAATTTAAAATTGACATACTGATTTGAGAAGAGGGTTTACAATAATAATAACCTCTTCTTTAGTCCATGTTGGCACACTCGAGTCTTGTTAAAGGACCAATTGTTTCTTGTGCAAAATTTGAAGGAGACGACAACATACAACATGTTTTCTGAGAATCAAAACAACTTCTAGAAGTGATATGAAATTAATCTAACACTATGTTTATAAACCAGTTCGTGCTAATGGACATAGGATGTGTAAAATGTATTCTTTAACAAAAAGTTTCTCTGTCGGTTGGTTTAAAGATTACAACCTTACTCCTATATTGAAGAAAGGGCACTTGGGTCCCTTTCACTTCATAGGTATATGAAAACTCAGTTTTGTAAGCTCCCATAACCATGAATATTATACCAACTCCCTATGGTTAGTGCATCAATAATGTAAGTGTAACACTCATCCATGTGGTAGTCATAAGGCATTTAGGTAAGCTTTTACTAACACTGGCATCCCAGACCATTAAGATCTATCCATGGCCTCAAAATGATGTATTTCCTTTACTCAATAGAACACTCATCATTTATCTCCCACAACCATTGAATTTTTCTCTTCATTTTGAATGAGAAATCAATCAACAAGTCACAATTTTAAATGTTAGATCACAATATGTTTAGATTCTCTCTTGTGCTCACACTCTACTATACTCATAGCCTCAAAATCGTGAATCTTAAGTACAGTCTCATGATGTGCATTTAGGGAGGCATAATTCACCCTTGCTTTGCATCAAATTACCCCCCTAGCATTCCCTTTTCCTTTACATGCCTCAATGCAAGGCATGCCAAGTCGGTACCTGCTGAGTTAAATTAGTAAGTTGAGGGGTGTCATATATACCCAATGTTGCCTACTTGTTCTTCCTCTTCCTATGTCGTAATGTATGAACAGTCATCCAGACTGGTGAGGATCCCTATTAATAATAACATCTATGTAGGCATCTAAATCTGAATGACATGTTTCCATTAGTTATATGTTTTGTTTTTTTAACAAAAAAGGTTAACAGATATAGAGACCCTCAAATCTGTCCACTTCTAGCCCATATGCCCATTTTCATCTAGGTTTTTACCATGTTAGTGTCCCTTTCTTTCTCAAAACTGCATGAAATCAGTTTATGTATCCATTTCATAATGGCTTTGGTAAATTTTTCTATCAAATGCTCTGAAGTATATATGAGATCTAAGGGTTTTCTTGGTTGTTGTTGACTTCATATATTTCTGCTAACCATGATATGGGTTTGATGTAGAGGATTATGATTTAGTAAGGGTTGCATTGCTCAATATCTGTTTAGGAGGAGGAGAAGGAGAAAAGTGGTGTTAGGGTTGAGAGCTAAAGATGCCTATGAAAAGAGGAGGTGTGTGGAATGGAAGGTGACAGGGCTACCAGCATGGTAGGAATGGAGGCTAGGGAGGTCAGGGTTTTCATCATGAAATACCTGTGGTGGGCTTCCTTGTTATCTTTGTGGTCATGCCTTTGGTTTTTCTAGTAGCTAGGTTTCACCACTGCGCATCTACATCTGCAACTGGTAAGATTCTTCCTTCCCTCCTCCCTTACTGGTAAGCTTTTTCCTGCCCTCCTCCCTCACTGGTAAGCTTCTTCCTACCCTCCTCTCTTCTCAGGTTGCTTTTGTCTCTTTTTTTGGGGTGGGTTAGAATTTAGTTTATCTTTAGTGTCAAGCATGCCCTCTCCTAATCTGGTAGTATTAATTGAAGTGTAGACTTCTTACAACATTCAAGTAAGATCTCCATTACAATGAATTGTAGTCATCTTATACTATTTTAGAAAGATCCATTTCATTGAGAACCCTCTGAACAATGTATTTATGTGATTTGAGCCTTGGTGGGGAATTATCATCACCCCCGGTTAACCATTGAACCAAGACCCCATGGACCTGCTTCGAAATTTGGTTTTCCTTCACCACCCCTGGTTAACCATTAAACGAAAACCCCATGGAACTGCTTTGGAATTTGATTTTCCTTTTAGTTTTTTCACAGGATCTGAAGGTGCAGATGTTATCAAACTTACTTTCCTCGCTTATTGTCAAAAGTTTAACACCTTTAGCATTTTTCCAGACATTTTGTGAGTTTTCTTTATAGGTTTCCTTTCCTTTTATCTATGTGAAGTTGTGAACTCCATCTCTACATTAACACGGTACAATACCTACTAAGAGAAAGATTCAAAGTTTGTACCTCTCTCATGCAAGAGAAAAGGATTTACCAACTACCCCTAGGGTAATTTCCCTTGCCAAAGATAATGAAACCATTCATCCCGATAGTAAGAAATAGCAATGCTCTTTGCATTTTTTTACAAAGGGAAATGCATATGACTAGTAAATTCACCGGGCAACTGCTCAATGAATTCGCTGGGCACTCCTCATTCTGAGGAGGATGGTACTAAATGTCTGTTGGATTCTGCATAAGCTGGATGGGTATTATAAAAATATATTTGTTGAAAGTTTAGTTTGACATCTTACTCATGGGAATTGAATCTTGTGGGAATTGAATCTGGGTGGAAAGGGTAACAATAATTCATCCTGTCCACTCATTATCCAAGCCAGACCCACTTTCCATCCATAAAGCTAAATCCACTTCTCATCAGTCAAGGTCAAACCAGTTATGATCCACCCAACCTAGACTCAATTCACAATTACAATCTTGTTCACCAGCTAATTTCTGCTCTACATATCATTTTCACACTGTTCCCACCGTGTTCAGAGCACATTGGAAAAAACAAATGATAGATATTATAGACACCATTTTATTATTGATGTGTAATGAAATCTCGATCTTAGCATATGGATGATAGCAAAGAAACACCCCTTTTAGCATTTTAGTATTTTTATAGATATTCTTCTCCATCAAGTCTTTCTACCTAACCTTTTATGTGTTTTTTGTCATTTAAGACAACAGGGCACAACTTCTCAGGAGATGGATCTATTAGAATCGTATTCTCTTTCCACATCTTGAAAACCAATCCTATTTTTCTATGGCCATTTTGTTATTTTTTTGGATCTAGGCAATGCACTTGCACTTACGTTAGTCTAATCCCAAAAAATAAATAGTGTCCCTAAACTAAAATTTTATCGACCTGAGTGGATTGAAATAGAGAGGAATTATTGAGGATACTAGAGATCTGTCATATGTTTAAAAACACTCTTATCTATTTATCTATGGGGTTCATAGGAACAGGCAGATGACTGGAGAAAGAAAATTTTAATAGAGAGCATTGAATCT
This sequence comes from Pinus taeda, assembly GCA_000404065.3. Taxonomy (NCBI): domain Eukaryota; kingdom Viridiplantae; phylum Streptophyta; class Pinopsida; order Pinales; family Pinaceae; genus Pinus; species Pinus taeda. The sequence continues at coordinate 48,150 of APFE031407696.1, forward strand.
TTCTTCCCAATGGAGGCAAGTATAAGAAACTTGTTGCATTTGTATATCTTAAATTTGATTTCTCCCCTATTGAGTGGAGAATTGAAAAAAAAAATATTTACTGGGTAGGTGATTGATGTCATAACAGCTAACACAGAGGACTCGTGAACTCTAAACGAAAATATTGTTGGACCAAATGATTTATCTTCCTCGTGGGTATTAGAAAAGCCCTCCGAACTAAACCAAAGGGATATTACTAACTCTGAGGTACGATTGGTGAAGATTTTGGTTATTTTCTCTATTGAACATGTAAGGAAACCTGTGTGATGATGATCTATGTAGTTGAGTAGGGTTGTATTAAGTAGGAAGTGAAAACTGACATTAGCAGGATTGCTTCTCTATTTCTAATAGTGTACATCAAGTAGATGCAAACGACTTCTGGAGGTAGATTAGAAAAGTTACATTCGCAACAAGATGGTGTGATCTTCAATGAAGAATGAAATGAAAATCCTAAGGGGGGTAGAATGAATGACGAGGTGCAGAAAAAAACTTCCAATGACGAAGAACTTCTTACGAGGTTTCAAGAGGATGACATAGGAAGTGAACATCGAGACGTCAAAGAGAATGCTCTTGATGGTAAGCTTTGATTTTCCCTGGTTAATTGATTTATTCTGTTGGTAGCCTACTGTAAGGTAATCTCTAGTCAAACTCTCAGGACAATGGTTGTTGTAATGCAGACCATTTGCAGCTTGAAGAAAGTCCAACAAAAGTTTTGCAGAGGGTAAAATTATTTGATGCACTAGATCGCTACATTTTGTTCTCATGGAAAGGGGAATTGTAATATTATTTTCCAAAATACTTTTTCAATGTTACTTCTCCGATAGAAAAATTTTATATTTCTTAGATTTTAGCATAGTATGCTTTGATTTATAGTAGTTTAATGCTTACAACAATTGAGACAAAAGAGGAGGGAGAAAAGGTCAATAGAGCTGATTCAACAGGATGAAGAAAAACAAGTTGAGCTTGAAAATGCAACAATTAAACGTTCCAAGGAGGTAGATTATGTTGTCTTGGGAAAATACAACATTTGGAGGTGGGAGAATGAGAACGAGAATTTTGACTCCACTATTAGATTGATGTGAGACCAACTGATCATGGCTAGGGTGTATTCAAGGATTTCCCAGGCTAGGAATAATCTTGATTGATACCACGAATTGATGCTTCGTATTAAGGAATGTCAATGTACAATTGGTGAGGCTAATGTAGATTCTGATCTACCTCAAAGGTAATAGTTTTCACATTGACTGCTTCTAAATCAAGAGTGGTAAGTGCTTCCATTTGCATTTGGTGTTCATATCCTTTGTTTCTTTTAAAGTTGTAGTCTCTGTGTCAATCTTTATGCTTTTCATTCTCTTTTTCATGGCTGATAATTGATATGAATGTTTCAGTGCACCTGAGAAGATCAAGGCTATGGGTCATGTCTTATCTAAGGAAACAATTTTATGATTGTGCGATAGTAACAAAGAAGTTGCGAGCCATGCTTTAGTCTACAGACGAGCAAGTAAGGACCTTGAAAAAGCAAAGTACATTTTTAAGTTAGTTGGCGGCAAAGACTGTTCCAAATGGCCTGCACTATCTGTCCATGTGATTGACCATGGATTATTACTTGCTTGCCCTTCAAAAGAGAAATTTCGTAAAAATGAAAAGTTGGAGGATCCAACTCTTTATCACTATGCATTATTTTCTGACAATGTATTGGTTGCATCTGTGGTTGTGAATTCAACTATCATGAATCCTAAGGTGAAGTGTTATTAATTTAAAATACTCTAAACTTTGGAAGTCCAACAGTTTTGCTGCATTTTACATTTAATATTTGAATCTCATTGTAGATGATTTACTTGTGTTTCCAGGAATCTCAGTAACATGTATTTCATCTCGTCACAGACAAGTTAATTTTTGGGGCCATGAAAATGTGTTTTTTACTTAATCCCCCAAGGAAAGTTGTGATACCTGTAGAAAATGTTGATGATTTTAAATGGATCAATTCATCTTATTTCCATGTGCTTCACCAAATTGAATCCACATCTATGAAAGAGTATTATTTCAAGGCAGATCACTCAACTACACTCTCAACACATTCCTCTAATTTGAAATATATAATCCAAAATATTTATCCATGCTAAATCATATTTGTTTCTATCTTCCATAAGTTTATCCTAAACTGGACAAGATCCTTTTCTAGGATGATGATATTGTTGTGCAGAAAGATTTGACGCCCTTGTGGTTAGTAGATCTTAATGGAAAGGTTAATGGTTCAATGGAAACTTGTGGAGAAAGCTTTCGCTGGTTTGAAAAATACCTTAATTTTTCCAATCAGCACATAGCCAAGCACTTTGATCCTAACGCTTTTGGTGGGGCATATGGGATAATGTATTTGATCTCAAGGAATGGAAGAAACAAGATATAACTGGAATATATCACAAGTGGTAGAACATGGTAAGTGTGTAGTGTGGTTTATTTATGTTAATTCCTATGATGCTTACTTTAAAGTATTTGAAGTAAATCTGAAGTAATTAGCTAGAAAACTTAATGGGTTTTCTTTGTTTGATTTCTAAATTTTTCTTTTATTGTATGTCAGAATGAGGATAGAGTGTTGTGGAAGCTTGAAACACTACCCCCTGGATTTTTTCATTGGTTGCTTCTAAATCAAGAGTAGTAAGTGCTTACATTTTCATTTGGTGTTCATATCTTTGTTTCTTTTAAAGTTGCAGTCTATGTGTCAATCTTTTTTCTTTTCATTCTCTTTTTCATGACCGATAATTGATATGAATGTTTCAGTTTACCTGAGAAGATCAAAGCTATGGGTCATGTCCTATCCAAGGCTAGAGAACAATTTTATGGTTGTGTTACAGTAACAAAGAAGTTGCAAGCCAAGCTTCAGTCTACAGACAAGCAAGTAAGGACCTTGGAAAAGAAAAGTAAATGTTTAATTCAGGTGGCAACAAAGTATGTTCCCAAGGGCCTGCACTGTCAACCCATGTGATTGAACATAGATTATTACTTTCTTCCTCTTGAAAAGCGATAATTTCCTAAATAGTTTTAATGTCATGTTGAGTAGAGTTTTCGCACACCTTTAAGAAGGTATCATTATCGAATGGGGGCTAAAAATCTAAAATGTTATCCATTGAATTAGATATAGGATTATATTTGTCTAGATGGGAAGGTTGATATAGTTTGAGATTGTAGGAATTAATTATTGGAGAATACCCTATTGCAGAAGAAGCTTTGGGTTGAATGAAATTTCATGAACCTATTATAGAATATGTGAGCTAAATTTTTTATTTTTAATATATTTTTGCCTTATACTATTTCTTATGACGAATGGCATATGATATGTAGGAAGATTTTCACTCTATAGAAGATATTCATGGCCTTGTGTATGGTCAAGAAGATTCCTAAACCTTAAATGAGGACAATCTGCTATTCAAAGTTAACAAATATATTTTGGATATTAGAAAGTCATTTGTATCATGCTTATGCATGGTACAAGCTCTATATCCTCCAAAAAAGATACAATAAATACTTAGCATAGAAGGATTTGTAGCTGATGGCATCATCTAGATTGTTGGCCACCATTGTGAAATGGGATGAGCGAATTGTGAAATGGGATAAGGGAAATGTGTAGAAAAATCATATTCTAGAAATCATTTATCTTTGGTTGGGAGTTTACCCATATTTTCCATGATGTAAGTAGTTATAATGTCGTGTTCAGTATATTTTTGGCACACCTTTAAGAAGGTATCACTATCGAATGGGGCCCAAAAATCCAAAACGTTATCTATTGAATTAGATATATGATTATATTTGTCTAGATGGGAAGGTTGATATAGTTTGATCTTGTAGGAATTAATTTTTGGAGAATACCCTATTGCAGAGGAAGCTTTGGGTTGAATGATATTTCATGAACCCACCATAGAATCTGTGAGCTAAATTATTTTTATTTTTAATATATTTTTTCCTTATAATATTTCTTATGATGGATGGCATATGATATGTACGAAGCTTTTCACTCTATAGAAGATATTCATGGCCTTGTGTATGGTAAAGAATATTCCTAAACCTCAAATGACGACAATCTACTACTCAAAGTTAACAAAGATATTTTAGATATTAGAAAGTCATTTGTATCACGCTTATGCATGGTACAAGCTCTATATCCTCTATAAAATCCACAATAAATGCTTATCATAGAAGTATTTGTAGCTGATGGCATCATCTGGATTGTTGGATTCCATTTCTATTATGCCCTATGATCATAAGCATGGGGCTCACCATTTTGAGCTAGAGAATGAAAAGGAAAGAAGTTTAAGAATGGCCAGTATTCCAAGTTTTGGGATTTAGTTTGAATTCTAAAATGGATACCAAAGAAGTGGTAAGTTATTTCCATCAAAAGGCTTAAGTTCATCTGTCATTGTTTGAGATGTTTGCTTTTGTATAGGTTTTTCTAGTATAAGTATTAAATTTTATGCCTAGTTCAAGGAGTTTCCTTCCAATATGTCTAATAATAATATGTTTTTTTGGCAGTTGTCACGCTCAACACTTCTATTTGAAGTGGTAAGTAATAGGTACAAAGATCATTAAAGAATTTATTTTTTAAATTAAGTCTTTCCTTGAGGTTGCTGAGAAGTCAGAGCACACATATATTCTTCTAAGCACTTTTTATGCTTGTACAGGTTACCTCCCATATGTCTGTTCATATGTACGTTGTACCTTGTTACCTCACAATGTACCTTGTTACCTCCAAACTTGCAAGTAAACGATTACCTTCCATATGAAGAATTATCAGCCATTAAGACAAAAATCAATGTTTCACCTGCCAAAGGCCCCAATGTTTAATCAAACGCAATACGCATAGCAACAACTCCACCTCCTGTCCTAGATTTTCTTGATTATTTGATAGGTTTAGGCAATGCACTTGTCGCTAGAGATTAGTGAGAAGTAGGCTCTAGGTGAGTATTAGACAGTCAATTCCATTTCATTTTGTAAATAACAAATGGAAGAAATTACCTTTATTGTTGTTAGATGCGAATTGTATTTACTATGATAAGCATCAACTTGATTAAAGCAACTTGTGATATTTGGTTAATGCTTTGTGCAGGCCTCCATTGCCTGTTTTACTTGCATCATCAATATGTCAAGGCCTTCAGGTCAATGGGAAACTTATATGGTGTGGTGGTCAAATTTTTTATAGATTGAAGCTTTAGAATAACTCTTTTGGTCTTGCAGTTGTTGGACCTCTACAAGTGCAATTCATAAAATGTGAAAATAGTTGAGATATTAGTTCTATTTACTATAAATATTGCTAGTTTAATAGGATGTAGATGCACATTTATTTTGATTCCTTTTCCTAAGTTTCATTCCTGGAAAATTAGGTGCCACCATTGCAGCCTGGTAGCTCAACACACACACTGCTACCAATGATACTATTTCAAAACATATCTCCTGCACTAGAAAATGCTCTTTTGTAGGTGGAAGTAAAAAATAATCAACAACTTGTTTGGTATTTTAATGATAATATTTCATTTGAATTTTTCTTCACTGAGGATGGTAGGATGGAGCGTGTAACATTTTTCGATGTAATAATAAATGATAGGATCTAAATTTTAAGCTTTGGAAGTTTTCTTCATTGAGGATGGCAAGATGAAGCGTGAAACATTTCTGGAGGTAATAATGAATGTTAGGACCATTCCCTCCCTGCCACTCTGCCTACGCCTTTGACTCTATTGGATTTTTAGGATTTTGAGTCAGAAGGACTAGGCAGGATGGACAAGTCCAAGATATCAAAAGAGGAAGAGGAAGAGCACATAGACTATGAGCTTGTTCTCTCCATTGAAAAGCTCCAGGAAATCCAGGATGAGCTTGAGAGGGTAAGTTCTCATGCACTCTGAAAAATTCTTTTTGGGGTTATTTTATTTTATTTATTTATTTTTAAATTTGTTTTTTCTTATCTTTTTCTAAAACATTTTTCCCATTCCTTTCTCTATGTATTATTTTTTTATTTATTGGTGCATCTATGCATTGATTGAATTTTTGCTTGTCCATGGGCTGCTTGAGAATGATTTGTTACTGCCCTTAAGAGTAGGTTTGAGGAAAAGAACTGTTTTTTCAATAAACCCACACTTCATCTTCATATTCTTTCAGTCTTTTGGATATGGAAATTTTGATTGGTTTACATATATTGTTTTTCCAATAGTGTCAGGCAAATTATCTCAAGGGAAAATTGAAACTAGAACATCCTCAAATTAGTTATTACAGTTTTTTTGCCATATTCATTTATTTTTTAGGTGTGAGTTGGTAAAGCTCGGGGTTCAACAAATGTGATATTTTGTGCAACAATTCTTGATCAGTCACAGTCTACCTATTTACAATTAGGTTCATAATGACTTGGTGACCTGAGGCTCTCTCAATGTAGTATGTTGCACTCCTAAATCCATTTTGGTCTCAATTACGGTCTGCATGTTTATGATAAGGTCATAGTGGCCTAGTCACCTAGGGTACTATCGGCCTAGTCACTGCCCCCAAAGGATCTAACAAGGTTGCTGGACTTAATGGCAAAAGCTCGCAATTCTATTCGGCACCTACCCTTAGGGAAGGGTAGACCTACCTTACCTATATGGTTGTTGACAGTTGGCTTATTCTTACATTTGTCTTTTTATTAGCTGCTGGAAAGCTTTCTTGGAGGAATTAGTGGATAGAGTTTAAGTTGGATTATGGATTATAATCAGAGTATTCCTACGTTACATATTTGTAATTTCATAGTTTCATTCAATTGAGGAAGAACGAGATTCACTGTATCACTTTTGTTTTCCCTTTCCCCACTTATATAGCAATGCTGCAGCTCTAGATTTCATTTTTTCCTTCTACTTTTTCTTTCTAAGATTGAATCTAAAGTTTCCAGTACCTAGCATATCATTTTTCTCTTCTATCATAAGATGCATGTGTGCGTAAACCTATGTCGTTGATGAAACAAGTTTGGAGTGGATTGAAACAGTGAGATTTTGTTGTGGCAGTGGTGATGAATCATTTTTTCAATTGAGCATAACATGTTTATATGATATAATGGAAAAAAATGGAAAAAAAAGTGAAAATTTTAAAGGGTGCATTGAGCTGGTCTCTTTTGGCTATTCATCTCCATTTGTGTTGAATGTTAGAAAGGGGGGGCAATTGCGAAACTTTTTTTCTTTCATGAGACTACAGAAATCGATCTCCAAATGAATTAAAAATGTCCTGGTGCACTTTAGGTTGTTCTATCACTAGTCTTACATGGATGTTTGTATCCAAGTCATTCAGGTTATTATTTTTTTTAATTATTATATGATGTCCATCTGTGTGGGGCCTTCTAAAATGGTAAATTGCACTCGGGTATTATGGACAATTGAATCCTCAATTATTTTTTGTGCCTTTCCTTTCACTACAGGGTCTTTAACGTTCATTATTGTTTGATACATTGAGCATTAAATATCATCTGCCCTTCTTTGTGCTTTACCTTTCACTACAAGGTCTTTAACATTCAATACTGTTTGATACGTTGAGCATTAAATATCATCTACCCTTCACCATAAACCATAAAAAATAAAGCTTTCTTTGTATATAATTTATTTGCATGAAACAAAGGGAGAGAGTTGTTGTTTCAATTTCTCTAGCGTGGATACACCAAACTGTGAAGCACATCATTTCTATTTTAATAGAATAAGCATGTTGTTCATTAAATTAAAAATCGAATTATATCAAAGCTACAAATGAGAACACCCATTTTTAAAAATCCCCCTATCAGGGAACAACATGGAAATATGCTTATTTCGATTAGAATCGAGTGTCAAGGCTATGATACATAGCTTAATGTTATGCACATTTTAGCCTATTTACATGAGATTGCCATTGTGAACTAATGGAATTCTAGGAAGGGGTGTCTTCCTTGTGTACAATCTGAAACAAGTTCTTTAATAGATATATCAAAGTTTCTGATAATACAACATTCAATAATCATGTGATTCTGGATCCTATGAATAGTAATAATTGGACACACACGACTGAGAATTGACCCTGGTTGGCAATGTCTAATCTCAGTAATTAGGCAGGAAAGGCTGCAACTAAAGAAGGTGATGATAGCAATCTGCAATAGAAGGCATCTGATCTGGGTCTTGTTCCAAGCATCTGTTCTGTAAATTCCTCAACACCTCAGACACATTCAACCCACTTGTCTTGATAAGGTGTCCAGTACTCCACACATCAACTTTAACCCGATGAACACTCCTAGACATCTTAGGAGCATGGCTCAAGCCACTAAGATTATGAGGTTTAATTTGAGGTGCACCAAAGGCATCCTCAAAATCTACTATAAACCACTCATCTGATTCAATGTTCTTCATCATGTTATCCCACCTGAGATCCCTGTGCATAAACAAAAGGGTGTGCAAAGACACCAGTGCTTTGGTCACAAATTTCAGAGCTTCCATAAGCTATTTGGGTTTGGTGTTTGGGTTTGTTCATAGTTTTCAATTTTTATTTTTTTTCTTTCATTTAAAATCGACGACTACAAACGTAATTTTAAGGATTTCCATAACTCTTCACTTGGTTTGGTGTTTGGGTTTTTTCGTAGTCTTTAATTTTTATCTTTTAACTTTTTTCTTTAATTTAAAATCAATGACTATAAATGTAATCTTAAGGATTGGCATAACTCTTCACATAATTTTTTAAATCTTGCTAGCTCAATGGAACAACATCTCCTTTAGGAGGTAACATCAATTAATCAATGATTTTGTAGTTTATTTTTAATTAAATGTTGTTTATATCGATTTATTTCAATGGTGAAATATTTTTGGATTCATTTCTTTATATTGTCTCTAAAGAGACAAAAGTGATCTTTAAATAAATTTGTTATCATCTCTAGAGAGACAATAGCTAGTATTAAAGACATATTGTCTCTAATCCAAGTGTTGTCTCTAGAGAGACAAAAATGAAATTGTCTCCAGTGAGACAATAATGGTTTTGTTATACACTTTCTTTATAGAGACAATATATTTTAAGACAATAATCTTTAAAACAATATACTTTAAGACAATATTTTTTAAGGCAATAATATTTAACACACTATTTTTTAAGACAATAATCTTTAAGACAATAATTTTTGAGACACCAACTTAAAGACAATATTTAAGACAACACACAATTTTTTTTGTCTTAAGTTAAGACAATTTACCCAAAAATTGTCTCAAATATTGTCTTAAAAGCCTCCTTTATGTAGTAGTGTAAACTAATTGTATATCAACACATAGTCAGTGCTAGATAAACCGATAATCTTGCACTGCATTTATTTCCCATACTTGCCAATGCAATAATAATGTACTTAACCAAACCCAAAAGAAAAGAAATCGATGACGCCTTTGTGTAGACCAAAAAGAAAGCAAAATCATGAACCATGACATATTTGTGCATATACTACACTGAAGAAATATTTAATTGCATGTATTGCACTGAAGAAATATGAAGCAAGATATCACATAAATATCTATAAATATGTAACAATAGGTACACTTTAAATTTAATTAGATACATTTAAATGAATATATACATTAAATTTAATTTTGTTTGATAATTTTTTATTTAATTAATTATTCAATTAACTACTTATTAGGAGATATCAAGAGCCGACCATAAAATCATTAAAACAAAGTAACCACTCAAAATTATTAAAACAAAGTAACCACTTAGGTATGTTTTGCTCATACATAAATCAGGATTACAATATACCAGCATCCATCTTCTTCTATTTATAAGTAAATAGAGTATTTGGCTCTAAACTAACTATATATCAACACATAGTCAGTCTTAGATAAACAGATAATCTTGGACTGCATTTATTTTTTCCCATACCTGACATGTAATAATAATATACTTAACTAAAACCTTGAATTGATATGGGAATGCCTTATAAGTAGACTATTTGGCTCTAAACTAACTATATATCAACACGTACTCACTCTTACATAAACAGATAATCTTTGACTGCATTTATTCTTTCCCATAACTGCCATGCAATGACAACCTAATTAACATTAAGGAAAAGAAATTCATGCCCTATTTAATGCCAAAATTATTAACGGTGAGATATTTGTGCATATAGTGCAGTAGTGAAGCAAAAGCGAAGCATAAATTTCAGAGGAAAACAAAAGCCACTTAGTATAAGTTGGTCTAGTTAAGTTGCCATCACCTGGTGTCATAAGTTGCTCTAATTTTTATCGGGCTGTTGTTGCCGCCGCCTTTCTTGTTGCTCTTGGTGTTGTTATTGTTGTTGACGACGGGATTGTTCATGGTGTTGTTGCTCTTGGTATTGTTATTGTTAGCCGAAGACGGGATCGTCATCGATCTTGCTGCTGTTGCCGTTGTTGTCGCCGAAGATGGGATTCCCATGAATCTGGGTGTTGGGGCCAATGACGTTCTTGTCACCGATGATGGGATTCCCATGAATCCAGGTGTTGGCACCAATGACGTTCCTGTCACCGAGGATTGGGGTGTTGGTACCAATGATGTTGTTGAACCTGCAGTCGACCTTGTTCTTATGCCCTTTATTCATGCTGTTGTTGTTGTTGCCACCAACGATGGGATTCCCATGAATCTGGGTGTTGGGGCCAATGACCTTCTTGTCGCCGCTGCTGAACCTGCTGTTCATGTTGTTGGTTTACGGATATTGAAACTGGAACGCCTTCGAAGGCAACAAGCTCCCCACTTCTGCGAAAAAACGGCTTCAGTTCAACAATCATAACGTGGACATTGATAAGCTACTGTGAATCAATGCTTAACGTGGGCATAGAAGATGAACAAATCAATGATATCTCACAGATTAGAAATATACAACCATACTTAGAACTGGAGTAGGGCAAATTCCGTAAGCAAGAGGTGAGAAATACAATTGCATACCCTGCCTTATATAGAAGTAGGCGAACTCCAAAATCGTATTTGAAAACCATCTACACTCCCAACCTGGGTCAAGTTTTGAAGTTTTCATGTATTAAATTTACATGAATGACATCATCAATCATGCAAAGACCAGCATCCCGAGGATGACGAGGATGACATATTGTGGACGCCCTGTTGGGCAGACGAGTTATTCTTTTTGAGATTGAAGTGTTTAATCATAAATGTGATATCTTTAGTATTTGTGACTGTTTCAAATTTTTTACTTTTATCATGGGACTTACTAATCCTTTAGCATAACCTTGCAAGAAATCCCTTTTTTGGGACTTTTACCATGTGAATTTAGGTATCACATGTAGCTCTTTTTTCTGACAGAAATATATGTGTGGTATATTTTTTAATTATTATTAATAATGAGGTTTTTTTATGTAAGATAATAATAAGTTTTTTTATGTAAGATACGTTTTGGTAGTCTTGTCAACAAATGTGTTTTTTTTTGAGAATTTATTTCAATAGAATCACTCGATTCATTATTTTTCTAGAAATGTATTTTTGTGGTTAATATTATTAAAAATGAATATAGGTTTTGATACATGTGGTTAATATTATTAAAAGTGTATATAGTTTTATCTAGTATCAAGTGCTTTCATGTAATAATATTAGTTGGATTCATAATAAGATTACTATTATAGATATCTGGTGGTTATTGATGATATCTTTAAGGAAAAATAATTGAGTTGAAAATTGGAGGATTTACCTCTCAAATCAGTTGTGATGAAACTCTCATATTACTTTATAAACCAGTCATTTGAACTTAACTTGGGGTGGTGGAGAACCTATGGCATGCCTCCTTATATTTTGTTTCAAGTTGAAAAGAGGTTTCATAAAGCCTTTCCTTTGACCCCTACGATTTTGTTTTTTGGGAAGGAGTTTGAGATTGTAATTGTAGTCATTTTTAAAATTTCATGAATAAAGCTAGCCTTGATGATCTCATCCACAAATTAAGGCATTGTGCTATGTAATCTTATTTATGATTTGTAATTATTAGCACAAGCCACCATTAAAATCATGTCAATAGTTGTCATCTTCAATATACAAGTCTCAATAAAATCTATTCACATGTAAGAAGTAAATCCAAGGATTATAGAAAGACAAATGGGATGTGATGGATGATTAAATTCATGCATACATTGCAAAGAAAAGGTTGCAAGATATTTCAAAGATTAACAAGGTATCACAATCATAAGATAACCTTGCTCTTGTTGAACCACACATGGTATGTTGAAGGAGAATGGTAGTTTTAAAAACCATTGGAAAAGCCTCCATGTACCACTCATAAATTTTTGTGCTCTTGACCTGTGAGAAATTCCAAAATACCAAATATGCAAAGAAATACAACCCAGAACATAGAACAAAATGAGAAAAACAACAAGTATTTTATTATTAAGAGATGAAAGTAGTGTTCACTTGCCTCTTCGAGAGGGAAACATCCAACATAGCAGAGCTCAATTACAAAATAAGACTTGATATATCTCAAAGGGATAGTCTCTATCCTTTATATAAGATTCATATACAATACCATGGGTCATTACCATGGTTCTCTCAATACCATCTATCTAATACCATGGCTCGTTTGCAACTCACTTTCGTCCCTTTCTTAAATGCGGGTCAACCACTTACAATTATTAATACGAGCTTTATTGACTCTTTGACTAACTATATGTTAAAATTGGCAACCAGGGAAAAACTTCATGTGGGTCATCTTATTCATAGTTGATAATATTTTTATTAGATTCCTCTCATCGAGAGGTGTAGGATTGATATAAATATCATCCAATTCCGATAAGTATTCATGGAGATATGAATTTATTTTGATTATGGAATTATTATCAAGCCGACCTACGACTCATGTAGGCTCAGAAGCCCAACAGTCGCATCTATTCACCCACCAACGTTGTGTATAAATATAAGAGGACTTTTCCTCATTTGGACTCACTCATCTCACCACATCTCTCTCTCTACTATGCAGATATGAGTCTCTTCTCTACTGCACTGAAATGGGTCTCTCTCTCTCACACATGTGAAGCGGAAGCTCCTGAATTTGAAGCTGCAACTACGGAAGTAAAGATTGACTTGTGTGGCCTAGAAGATCTCCTCTTTGGAACTGTGTTGTAGGTTCATCTGAACCTCCTCTGAAAGCCGCAACTTCTGGTGGTAGAATGAAGTCAATCTGATGAATGGTTTGCAAGATATCGACTGCCCTAGTTTGAATCCGGAAACTGCTGAAAAACTGAAGCTGCAACTGCAGAAGTAAAGATTAACTTGCATGGCCGAGAAGATCTCCTCTTTGGCACTGCACTATAGGTTCATCTGAACCTCCTCTGAAATCCGAAACTTTTGGTGGTGGAATGAAATCAATCTGACGGTCGGTTTGTGAGATATCGTCTGCCCTAGTTTGATGATGAAGCCGCTAATGTTGATGCTGTTGATCTAGGGTTTGCTACTGCTGATATGAATCAAATTTATTGTACTATTTCTCTCTACTGAATTATTGAAGATAAAAGAATATTTGATTAAAGGGTTTCCCCACACATTGTGGGGTTTGTCCCTCGCTAGCCACCACATCTTGTGTCTCTTGTCTTGGACTGTTTCCTGTCGATCGTTTAATGTTCTACCTGCACTTTACTTTATGTTCATGTGATTGCTAATCTGTGGAATATAATAAGAAAAAGAAGTAAACTATTATAAGCATAGAACATACCATAACTTAACATGGTATCAGAGCTGAGGTGAAGACAAAGCCCGAGCAAGAGCAAAAGCAATCACCGAAGAGAAGATTAGCAAGGCTATCCTAAAAGAAATATGGGGTCCTCAATACTCTTTCCTGCCGAAGAGAAGCTCCGTGAGAAAGATGACTATCACGGATGGAAGATGTCTATCGATCTAACCCCCGAGGATCAAGGAGTGTTGGGTCACATGAGAGGCAATATTGTTGAGCCTCCATCAAATGCATCCACTGGTGCATGGAATAAATGGAAAACTGAAGAAGTCAAAATAGAAGATCATCTAGGACTCTATCGATAAGCGCTTGGTGGCCTACATCTCTGATCTAGACACCTCCAAGGAAATCTACGATAGACTGGTGAGTTTATTTAAAGTTAATGATGCAAATCAAGTTTTGTTTCTTAGGAATAAGATGAAGGAAATTAAGAAGGGTAAAAATGAGTGTATGAAAGCATACTTCTTAAGGATCACCGAAATCAGGAACGATCTCCTGTCTATTGGGGAGGCTATCACTAACAGGGGAATGGCACTCACGACTCTTGGAGGATTACCATCTGAATGGTACATAATTCCTGGTTTTGAGGAATTAATGGCTAGATGCATTCAAGAAGAAACAAGGGTGGAAGAGCAAAAAATGCCCTTGTCTAAAGGTCCCCCTCCTGCCTTTTCTTCTCATGCAAAGAAAAGAAATAATTCCGGGACTAAATCAAAAGGAAAGGTTGGACCTAAGGCTAGAAGAAAATGATGATGTTACATTTGCAATGAAGCAAGTCACTATGCAAGGGAGTGCCCTAATAGAAAGGACTCACACCGGGATGATGATCAAAATCTCTCTGATGGAAATCAAAGGAATGACAAATTCAACATCAAAGGTAAGTGGAGAGATGGGAATCAAGAGGACAAGCATTTAAGAAGGCTAGAAAGTCCAGGATGTATTAAATGCACCTCACCTCAAAAAGAACCTAGTGTCCATCTCGGTAATGGAAGACAAAGGCTACAAGGTAACCTTCAACGATGACAACGTATGTATATGGAAAAATAATGTCAAATATGCATTTACTCTTGGGTTTAGTGTTGATTCATTATATCAGGTCGATGGAAGTCTTCTAGGTGTCATGTCTTGTGACACAACTCTTCAGTCCGAACTTTGGCATCGGAGGTTTTCCCACCTTCATTACAAATCTCTACCCGATGTAAAACAAATGGTGACAGGGATGCCCGAATTCCAAGTAGAGAAAGAAGGTGTATGTCTGGGATGTGCCGAAGGAAAGCTCAAAAGGGGACCATTCCCCTCAAGCCAAAGCAAGACCTTTGATATATTACAGTTGGTTCACTCAGGGATATCTGAGGCTGGCATTAAGAGGGAGACTACTACACCACATACTCCTGAGCAGAATGGTGTGGCAAAAAGGAAGAACTGTACGATTGTGGAAACTATCTCTATAGGTAGATGATGTAACAATGCTTGATGTGGAGGAACCCATGGATCTTATTTATCCACCTGAGCCTTCCTCTTCTAGGAAGAGGCCTTCATGGCTTAGGGGGCTACTTGATGATGCTGAAGGATATGTTGCACCCTGAGGAACCTTTCATCAAAGTAAGAAACCTAACAGGTATCAAGGATACCTGACCATCATGAGCACGATCATACAAAATGAGCCTTCATCATTCTCAGATGTCGTCAAGCATTAACTATGGAAGGATGCTATGACCATAGAATATGAGTCTATTATGGAGGATGATGTCTGGGAAGTAGTTCCCATACCCTGGACAAGACAATTGTCACCTCTAAATGTCTTTACAAGATAAGGCATGCAGTAAATGAAAGTACGGAAAAGTATAAGGCTCGTTTTGTTGCTCGTGGTTTCTCCCAGAAGGAAGGTATAGACTATGATGTGATATTTGCACCTGTTGCTAGATATATGACCATCCGCTGGATTATAGCCCTTGCAGCTTCACAAGGATGGAACCTACATCAGATAGATGTCAAGACCGTGTTCTTGCATGGTTCTATCAAAGAAGAGGTCTATGTGGAGCAACTTGAAGGATTTGAGATTTATGATTGAAAATCTCATGTATGTAGGTTGAAGAAGGCTCTCTATGGGCTGAAGCAAGCACCCTAAGAATGGTATGAGAGGATCGATAGCTACTTGATGAAGCTGGGATTCACTAGGAGCGAAGTCGATCCTAACCTTTACTTTAAGGTTGAAGATGACAAGACTCTCATACTGGTGCTATATGTGGATGACCTCTTTCTAACAGGTGCAAACCCTCTCATTTACAAATGTATGAGGGAGTGGGCTTCTGAATTTGAAATGAAGGACCAAAGACTTGAAGTGTGGTAGAAGCTGGGGGAAATTTTCCTATCTCAAGGAAAATATATGGTAAAGATATTGGAAAGATATTGGAAAGATCGGTATGATGGACTGCAAGCCTCTGACTACCTCGAGGATCTTAACTTTTAGAAGTTATATGGTAGTGATGTCGGACTAGATTTGGGAAATGCCTTTGAAGTTTCATAAACTCATTTTCATTGATGTTCTTGGTGAACCTCCATCCAAACATATGTTTTGCAGTTAGCATTATGAGCTCATATTTGGTTAAGCTTCACTAGATTGATTCCAAGAATCTTTTGAGATATCTTCGCGGCACAATGGGTTAAGATACACTGCCGGAGATGTGAGACTACATGGATATACTGATTTTGGTTGGGCAGGTAGTGTGGTAGACCGTAAGAGCACTTCCGGGTGTTGTTTCACCTTGGGATCTGCTTCAATATCCTGGATGAGCAGGAAGCAGAATTCGGTGTCTTTGAGCACCGCCGAAGCAAAATATATTGCTGCTAGCATGACCTCGTGTGAGGCAATCTGGTTGTGAAATCTCTTCACTGAGCTGTTTGGATTTACATTGGATACCACTGTGATTCTCTATAACAACCAGAGGTGGGATTCAATTACTAAGGAGTCTCGTATTTGTCGATTGCTCCAGCAGATATACATCATCTAGGATATGGTAAGTCAATGAGCAAAGAGGCTACATCGCATACATTGAGCTCTAGGAGCTCTGAGGGCTTGCGGTTCTTACTGGAACAACATACGACCACAGGGTGACTCACGCTCCCATGGTGGTGCGCACTGGAACAAGATGATTCACTCTCTTTTGGGACAAGATGATTCGCTCTCTTGTGGAACAGGATGATTCGCTCTCCTGTGTAGCGGGATGATTAGTTCTCCTTTGAGGCCTGGATTGATGTGTTCTCCATGGCGATTGTAGCAGGATTGATGTGTTCTCCTGTGAGGCCTGGATTGATGTGTTCTCCATCGCGGCCTGGATTGATGTGTTCTCCATGGCGATTATAGTAGGATTGATGTGTTCTCCTGTGAGGATAGGATTGATTAGTTCTCCTGTCGAGGCATCCTACCCATGAAGTCTGGGACTCATGGGAAGTACCTCTCATTTGATCAATGAGCAGGGAAATGAAGTTAGGGACCATAGTAGTACCGATGGACGCATCATTGTATCTACCATACTCCCTACGCTAGGATGACCTCCATTGATTTGGGATCAATGATACTGGTCTGGGAATAGTGGTAGGAGTTGTACCATACTATGACGCTGACTTCGGATCGGTTGAGACTGGGCTGGGACCAGTGGTAGATACTTCGAGACTGACTTCGTGTCAGTGCAGTACTGGTCTGGGACCAGTGAGAGTGGTACATACTATGATGTTTACTTCGGGTTGGTTGAGACTGGTCTCGGACCAGTGGTACACTCTCTGAGACTGCGATACTGGTCTAGGACCAATGGTAGGAGTGGTACTTACTATGAAGCCAACTTCGGGTCGGCTGAGACTGGTCTGGGACTAGTGGTATGCACTCTGAGACTGACTTTGAGTCAGTGGGGGATGATACTGGTTTAGGACCAGTGGAGTTGTACTCACTATGACGTTGACTTCGGGTTGGTTGAGACTGGTCTGGGACCAGTGGTACATACTCTGAGACTGACTTTGAGTCAGTGTGATACATCCTCGATCATTTCTTCTTCTTCATAATTCGGACAAAAGCAGAGCAGAATAGAACAATGCAAGAGCAGAGCAAAATAGAGCAAAACAGTACAGATCAGTACAAGGCATAACAAGTCAAACCAGATCAGGTAGAATTGAGCAGAGCAGCATAAGGGTCACGCTATATAGGGTAGTGCATTTGATGGATGAATAGTAACGACCGATAGACAGATTGCAGATGAAGTTCTCCATGGTTGAGAGGGAGTGTTAAAATTGGCAACCAGGGAAAAACTTCATGTCGGTCATCTTATTCATGGCTAATAATATTTTTATTATATTCCTCTCGTCGAGAGGTGTCGGATTGATATAAATATCATCTGATTCCGATAAGTATTCATGGAGATATGAATTTATTTTGATTATGGAATTATTATCAAGCCGACCTACAACTCATGTAGGCTCAGAAGCCCAACAGTCGCATCTATTCACCCACCAATGTTGTGTATAAATATAAGAGGACTCTTACTCATTTGGAATCACTCATCTCATCACATCTCTTTCTCTCTCTACTGCGCAGATATGAGTCTCTTCTCTACTGCACTGAAATGGGTCTCTCTCTCTCACACATGTGAAGCCAGAAGCTGCTGAATTTGAAGCTGCAACTGCAGAAGTAAATATTGACTTGCGTGGCCTAGAAGATCTCCTCTTTGGAATTGCGTTGTAGGTTCATCTGAACATCCTCTGAAGGCCGCAACTTCTGGTGGTGGAATGAAGTCAATCCGATGAACGGTTTGCAAGATATCGACTGCCCTAGTTTGAAGCCGGAACTTGCTGAAACTGAAGCTGCAACTACAGAAGTAAAGATTGAATTGCGTGGCCTAGAAGATCTCCTCTTTGGAACTATGTTTTAGGTTCATCTGAACCTCCTCTGAAAGCCGCAACTTCTGGTGGTGGAATGACGTCAATCTGATGAACGGTTTGCAAGATATCGACTGTCCTAGTTTGAAGCCGGAAACTGTTGAAACTGAAGCTGCAACTGCAGAAGTAAAGATTGACTTGCGTGGCCTAGAAGATCTCCTCTTTGGAACTATGTTGTAGGTTCATCTGAACCTCCTCTGAAAGCCGAAACTTTTGGTGGTGGAATGAAATCAATCTGACGGTCAGTTTGTGAGATATCGTCTGCCCTAGTTTGATGATGAAGTCGCTAATGTTGATGTTGTTGATCTAGGGTTTGCTACTGCTAACATGAATCAGATTTATTGTAGTATTTCTCTCTACTGAATTATTAAAGATAAAAGAATATTTGATCAAAGGGTTTCCCCACACATTGTGGGGTTTGTGCCTGGCTAGCCACCACATCTTGTGTCTCTTGTCCTGGCTTGTTTTCTGTCGATCGTTTAATGTTCTATCTGCACTTTACTTTATGTACATGTGATTGCTAATCTGTGGAATATAATAAGAAAAAGAAGTAAATTGTTATAAGCATAGAACATACCATAACTTAACACTATAACTATGAGTCAACCCTATTACATAAATAAAGGGGTTAGGGTTGGACCCTAACATAAATCCCAATGAGGTTTCCAACAATCCTTATATAATGGTTGGAAAAGTAATTAGTGATGACTTGATTTTCAAGCAAAATAAATAAATAAGGGGAATTTATCTAAATGACAAGGGATTATTAATCCCAACTAATTATGTCCAATGGAAGTTCAAGTTCATGGTTTCAAAATATCATCTAAAAAGTTATTATTCATGGAATTCCATAAAATTTACAAGCATAGAACCTGCCAAAATTTGGAGCCCCATTTCAAATATCAAGCATTATCCACTACCCGAAAGTTGTAAAATATTCACATATGCTTGTTTTTATACTTTAATTTTACATTTTTGTATTAGTTGTAGGATTAATAACATTCCCTATGGCTTCCAAATAAATATGTTGTTCCTTCTAAAAACCATTTCTCACAACCCTAAAGATGAGAGCCTAATTCACCATGAACTATATATTTCATAACCTACGTTACTAGGGAAACACCATACAAGATTTTCCATGTAACATTTGGAAAATTCTTGGATGCTTGTGATTGAATTCCCACCTAGGATTGTGTCTCTCTATGTGCCAAAATTGGTCATCCTTCTCAGCAAGCCATGATGTCCATTGATTATTCTTGAATTACTTTTCCTATAACTACTACATTTATTTATCAGATGTCAATACTATATAAGAATGTTTCACACTTGGATAATGAAAATCGTTCATCACAATATTTAAAACAATAAAAAAAATTCAAGTAAAGCATCTATTGCCTCATTGCATCCAAAAAGGAGTCCCTCTTCTTGAAATTATCTTTCCTTTCCAAGATTTTTCCTTTTGAAATCCTTCTAGAGAAGCAATTCTGGTGATTTCTCTCATACTAGAATATGATGATCATGATATTGTAGATGATGCTACCTTGGGAATGATGGAAAATATTTTTTGCTAACTCCCCGATTAAAAACACACTATTAGAAACATAAATACCATGGTTATATACATGTTAGGGATTTATTTAGTAGATAAATAGAGTGCATAAACACTACCTCTTGGATTTATATGTTGAGCATATCATATTATCCTTAATAGTGGAAGTAGTGTTTCTTGAATATTTTACTTAAAAAAAAGAAATTGCAATGGACACTAATGGTGATAATTCTATCAAAACATTATAGAGTATCTTAAGAAATCCTACTTGGCTTATAAAGCTCTACTAACATGCAAATATTTTATGATTGGATCATTGCTTTCTATTTAGTGTAAGAAGTTTATGATTAAGAGATTTCCAAGATCTATAAAACCACAAAGTTAAAATAAATTACTCATGAAGATCACAAAGTATGCTACCCTAATTCAGAATATAGATTGTTCACTTTATCTCTTAGAAAATGCAAAGATGTATGTTAATCTGGTTGCTAGAGACAAATCCCTAATTCATAGATCTAATGATAACTAGAATTGTGATACCTTCTCCATAAATCTCTAAAGAATCTTAACTATGCCTTAAAAGTGTATCTCCAAGCATTAATTTTGTACAAGTTATTACGTATTGATTTCGAGCTTGAGATGAGAGGGATAAAAGAGAGATTGACCATTCTCAAAGTAAACACTGACTTTTCCATACATTATGTCCCTCTTTTACATCCCACCATGTACCATTTTTTTCTAATAATATTATAAAGCTTGTCATGTGCATAAATAGGGCATATATCAAAAGGTATAATGGACCAATGAGTTAGGAAAGCTTCCATAGGGCATATCCTGGAAAGTATAGAAAATCAATGGATAAAAGTTTTACCTCATGTAACATGAATATCTTACTTTTATCTCCTCACATTTTCACTGTCTAAAACATCACAAAATGGAAAAATTACTCATTCACTTCCTAAACCAAAGTTTTGCTCCACTTTTAAAATGTCAATAGTATTCCCTAGGTTCTTTTGCACACTTTGAATCTCTTTGAGCTTAGATGTTTTTCAATTATACTCAAGTCACCCCTACCTGTAAAATTGGGTGAGCTAACTCATACTACATGGCTTAGTCAACTTGACATAATCTTATTTCATATGTCCTCATTGTGTTGGAGTTAGCACGAGAAACATATATCAACATATACCATTGGAAATGTCCAAGAATAATCATTTGAACCATATATCCTATGCTCCCATTTAAACTAGGTATTTAGAGTAAAAATGGATTCAAAGATAAGATATCTAATCTAGGCATCAAAAGTCCAACAACAATATTTCCAACAACCTTCATCTTACAATCTTTATCTTCAACATCTATAGTCTCCCCATATCTTTCACATTAATTAAAATAATATTTCCAACAATCTTTGTTGGGGAAACGACATGAATCCATGATTTTCACAATTTCTATGTTGAGGACTAGGCTTAAATGGATATTGGGCACATTAATGTCAACTAAAGAGAAACCCGTAAACTTGAAATACTTTAGGATAGTTTTCTTGGGATTTTTGCCCATAACATTGGAAATTGACCATGGTAAAAGTAAGTTGTTTGTTTGAGTTGAGCCTAATGTAAAACTATAAATAACTATGCAATGTTTATGATAGGTATGGCTAGTAAATGGACCATGCGGAACAAATATTCCTGTAGATTAACTCTTTTTGTCAATTTACAACAAGTGCACCAAGGGCCTGGTTTTGTGAAGGCTCCTAAGGTTAATAGTATTGGGGCCTTTGGGCCTAATAAAGTATTACATGTGCTTAACATTGAGTTCGTGATTTAGGCCTTATGCCTTGTCCTCAAGCCTTTGGGAATTAACAAAAGCACTATCACAACTATTAAAAATGGTGCTTGAATGTCTTAGTAATCGTTTCTAGCATTGAAGCCATAATTAGTGAATTTCACCAAATTGATCACCCAACTAAAACTGGAACCTCAACTAAAACCTATGAATGCCATATTTACGTCAGGAAATGATTTCAAAGCAATAATAAGGTCACAATATTATATCTCTCATGCAATGGAATTAAGGATGATGGCTCAATGTTTTATTGATGCATATATAATCGTTAATGGAGTAGGTAGACTACATTACTCCTCTAATGGGCTTCCTGATATGCCTGTAAAATTGATAATGGATATAAGTCCTATTTAATGTGAACAAACTCGAAGTAAATCCATTTACATAGAGAATTAAATAAATCAAATATTCCAAATAGTTCATATAGGCTAATTACGATTTATGATTAGCTAGAGGATTAATTCAAAAGCAATGGGAGCCATACTGAGATATTTAAGGCTACTGATATCGTCCAATGAATCACATTCTGTAAAAAAGTTCATTGATTTTGTGTTGCATAGTTTTCTCCTTTGTAAGCTCTAATTCATTTAATGGTGTTCACAAATTCTGAGATAGAATTAGAGGATACTTTCTATATAGTGTAACAATATCAAAGGAGCAATTATTCATTCTCTACAAATTTATTAGTTATGAAGGTAGGTATGAAACTATTTTTTTCTACCATATTAGGATTTTGATGCATTTTCTAAAGGGGGAGGAGATAATTTTAGCCTACTAGTTGATCAATAGCCCTAGAATAATGGCATTTAATATCTAGAAGAATTCTAGGAATCTCGAAAAAGCCTTATATTAGTTTGGGTTAATCAAAATTCTCGTTGAGGAAAAGAAAATTAAGAGGTGACAATTAGGAACCTTGTTTAGTAATAAATTATTTTATTGAGGCATTACCAGAAAAAAATTATTTTCCAAAGAGAAAAGGAAGAAGAGGTAGGGTTTTTTAAAACCCTTAACCTCAAGAAGAAAATAAAGAAGTCAAAGAAACTCTAGTAGAGAGAGGACACTGAAATCATAGAGACAAAAGAAATTTTAAGACTAGAGTCTATTATGATATTGGAAGACGAAGATGCTACTGAAATATAAGATACCATAAAATTGATGTAGAAGACAAAACAAATGTAGAAGCATCACATGAAGCATGAAAAAAGTAGAAAATTTTGCTTCATTTGAGAATTTAAAAGTTGCAGACCTAAAAGAATTGGAAAGATTAGCGACAAATCCTGAAAGAAAAGGTTCAAAGGTCTATGAAACTTAGCAGCATATTTATTATTATTTTGATAGTCTCGATCAAGAAGCACAAAAAGAAGAGGTAAAGGATCCCTCTCTTAAAGTCTAATGGTCAATGGAATTTAGAAACATATCTATTTTTTTATTGTTTTGATCAAGAAGCTCAAAAATAAACGATTCACAATCCTATACATAATAACGATTTGACTTTTCTAGGGATAAAGATAATATTATAAAATTAAAAGAAGAAATAACTAAATTAGAAATCCTAGAGAAACATGTGAAGGGGGAAAATGAAAATCTCAAAGAAAACAACCATAGGATACTAAAGTGAATGTATTATTGGTATCACAAAAGCTCTATGCTAAAGAAGACAAATAAAGTACTGAAACAAAAAATCAAGGGTTTAAAGACAAAGATTTTAATGAAGAATCCAACGTGGTCCATTTCCATGATAAAGAAAGGATCCATAAGTAACTTGGATATTTTAATCCAAGCTGCTAAATTTATCTTCTAAATTGCAGTATTATCCAAATTTTTAAAAACTTTCTAACTTGCATGTGGGCTTGCAACACCCTAAGAGCCCAAAAACGTTGGAAAATGTTGATAGAAAAAAATGACCTCAATAACATCAAGGAGTGATCCACGTGGCTCCAGAGAGACACGCATGACAAAGAGGGCTTATGAACACTCGAAAATCAAAGTGCTAATGACTTCGACCCAGGACCAGAGCATAGATCTCGTTTCCCTGATCGCAAAGCTGTGAATTTTCTTTTAATATAAAATTTAAAAAACATATATTATTATTTAATTTATTTCTAAACTCTATAAATAATATGTTTAAATAATGCAGAACAACAATTATATAGTACATGAAATCTGAATTTTAAAAGTAAAATTAATTAATTAAATTTACTAAATTAAAAATAAAATAATAAAACTTCCGAAGTGCAAATTTAAACTTATAGTGTGAGTTCTCACCACTGCAGTAACTGTTAACGGAAATAATCACATCCATTCATTTAACCATAATGTGCATTCCACAAATAATATTCGTCCATCACTATCATAAAAAATAATAACAAATAAATAAATAAATAGAATTTAGTAAAATAACATTTTGCGGTCACATACTATGAAAATTTGTTCAAGCTTGACTTTCATGTTTTCATCTTTCGGCCATCACTCCGCCCAAGCCTGGAATTTGAAATTTCCTATGCTAGTTAAATGAAAATTTGATAACATTTTGGCATTTTTCATGCCCTTCTTTTACGTTCTACCTAAATTTGTGAGTTTCAACCTTCCCTTATCTAGAAACTCTCTTTAAACTACTCCTACTTCTCAACTTTCTTTAATCTCCCTCTTAGAGTGCTTTGTTTCTTCCTAAGTTAAAATTTGTGTTTCCCCGTAGCACAGAAGCATACTTTTAAGATTTTATAAAGCTTTTTAGCCTTTGTGAGTTGATATTTTTTATTATATACAGAAATTTTGACATGTGCAAAAAACTAAAGAAAGTCATATAGTTAAGATGATGAGGATCGTCAACCACTAATAGATGAGATAAAGTTATTATTTTTTAAATATTAAAAATAAGACTATTATCCCTTTTTATAATTTATTTAAATCTAATAATCTACTACATATGAATTTGTTAAACATATAATTACATGTTTAACTATTTCTTTATAGCTTATTTTCACCAAATATTTTATTTATAGATGGGCACAAACATCTTTATTTACTCACTGCATATTTTATGTACTGGATTCTTACCAAGGTCTCTTTTTTTATACCAAGATCACCTTAATCCCTATAAGGTCACTTTCAACCATGTTTGAACCATTGAATAATAAATCTAATGATGATAGCTAAATATTTTTTAAAATATTTGTATATTTTTTCATCTAATTTGATATCCTTTATACATATTTAGAATACATTATTCCTAAAACCATGAAGCCAAAAAATGTCCAAATGAAACAAAATCTACAATCTATGAGGTAAGCAACTTATCATCTACATCTGAACATTGTTAAATAATCATTTTAATATGAGCCTATAGTGTCCTCAACATAAAAAATTGAATTCACATTACTTTCCACAACATAGACGAAATATATAGGCCAACCAATTACACAAAGCAATTCTTCCTATTGAGCATTACGCTAGCCAATACCATTACTTATTCTATTCATGTACTTAGTACTGGTTGCATCCTCTAAATACAACAATATTAGAAGTGGTTGACAACCTAAATAGATACACTATATAAAAATGAGCTTGTAATATCTTCCATAATTATTTTTATAGTAAAAGAAATTTCATTGAATAACTATATAATTATTTTATTTTGAAAGAAAATTCACAGCTGTAAAAATAAGGTTGATTTCAAAGCCTTAAGTAAAAAACTCACAAAAAAAAATACTCTTTATGGATTTCCCATACTCTTTATGGATGTTCTCCTGGATATCTATAGACTGAACCACCTCATCATGAGGAGGAATTCCCCACTTCCTTTCCCAATTTACTTTGTCAAGTTGATTGATTATCATCGACCTATCCTGTAAGTTTCTCTAAAAAATATGGTGTTTTTGCTCACCATTTGTACTTGACTACTTGGATCCTTCATAGGTTCTCTTCTAAAAACCGGTGAAACCAACTATGGATGAATCTTCATGATCTGCCCTTGTTTCCTCTTATCACTTCGACATGAATGGTTAAGGGCCTAAGGTCCCTTGCAGATAAAGCATAGTCCTCTCATCCTTAGTTCATTCTTGATTCATACTTTGTTCTTGCTTCCTCCATCAATCCATATTAACTCCTTCGTAGTGAGCACCCTTTTGAGTAATTTTACGTTTTTCATGTAAAATTTCTCGACTAGGTCATAGGATCCTTGTGGTCCTTCCTCCAAATGGTCAACAATTTACATCTTCATATCCTACAGATGTGAGCATGGCCTTCCAATAAAAGAGACATAATCTTTCGCATGCTTGTTTTGACATGGTCTGAATGAGCTGATGTAATACTAGTGTAAAATTTACGGAGCAACAAAAGATCAACTCATCACGTTCCAAATTCAGTATGAATGTGCCAAAGTCGAATTCTGCAATGACTGTTAAAATTTCTACATCGGTTCTAAAAGCTACGAAGCATGATTTTATTCAACCCTTTAGGGCCTTCCACTATAAACTACAATATCTCCCTCATAAGATCATTATTGTAAGATAATACTGGGGATGTTAAAGCTATGACCTTGCTGAGACAAGAACCAAGTAAGAGCTTGACCTCTTCACAAAGATGCTCCGAGAGTTTGGGTTGTATTAATGCAAGCATAGATGGCTTGAGATTCCAAGTGAGTTTCATCCATTCAGGTTGCCCCACCTCTAAGAGCCATGTTTCTAATTCCTCCAATTTCTGAAGGTCTATGGCTGACTTTGTTCATTGAAATTAAGATCCAAGTGTGAAGAATTTAGCTCCTCTTCCTTGTCCTTCCTTCACTTACCATGGTCATTTTTGTTCCATAATGGCATAGACCATTTTGAGAAAGACTTGCTATTCTATTATAAAGTGGTGTTGCTAAGAAAAGGCCCCATGCTTCTTTTATTTTATCTAGAATTTTGTGCAAAATTTTAAGAGTGTTTTCTAGGGAAAGTCCCATCTCCCCTCATACCAAGGCATGAATACACTAATTCTTCAATGGATTTCACCACAGGGTAAGGTAAATACACACTTGATTGGTAAGAGTAGGATGATTGTACCACCTCCTTCCTTTCCTATTCCATTTTTTTTTTAAACAAAAAATCTCCTTTCTATCGTCAAACTCCAAAATTTGACAAACCCCTTATGAAATGCTAAAACCAATCAAAATTTTCAAAACTATAAACATGGTTTAGTCCATAACCCACCATCTTTCATGATTCCACACTGACATTTTTGAGTGGAAAATCTGTCTAGATGGAAAGTGAATCAGTTTTTAGGTAAAGACTTAGATATTTGTACGCTAATCAAGAGTCTGTGGACCCAATAATTATACCCTTGCGAGTGATCAATGGATCATGTGCGACATTTAATTTGATGTTAGAGGTTTCAAATGTATAGGCATAAGAATATATTCAACAATGATAAACCTCTACACCAATCCAGCCAGGTAATACAACATACTATATAACGAACAAAAACATAGCATTACTTTATTTAATTATGGTGACCCATCACGAAATATTCTGATGAAATATAATTTACTCGATTCCACAAAAACACAGTGCATTTGCCTCTATGACTAATGTGTGCGTGATATTGATGTAGCGAGATCAATTTATCTAATGCAATAAAAAAATACTTTGGTGTGTACCTGAAGAAGACCATGGTTGGCTCCTTGACCGACACTACGGTAAAAATAATCTTGTCTCTGCGATTAAGGGTGATGATAACTTTGGCTCACGTAAGAATCGATGGTCAATGCCAGAACCGAAGCCTATGAAACTTGTCCGGCGCCTTCCTTCGCTTAGAGAGTTTTGGTGACAGTGCAACGCCTAGGCTATGTCCACTTCCTTTTGCCTAAAATGGATATGGGGACGCTCAACTGCTTTCTCTACTTAGACAATTGTTGTGATAGTGTTTTGGCAATGCGACCAATGCTAAGGGTATATCAACTAATTAGCATGCAACACTCATACTCCCTTTTGAATTCCATTGAAACGAGTAAGAGGATGAAACCAATCTAACACCTCTACTCATTAGATGGCTCGATGTTCATTTTAACATCCTCGCAACCTTGACTGCTACTGAGAAACATCACCCTTCAGATCAGCAATGCGACTATTTGGTTATGAGTGCCTCGAATTCCCTGCTGTCAGTGGTCTAGTCCCATGTGATTGATTTGATGGGTCTGCACGATTATCTGCCGACCTCCTTGCTCTAGTGATTTGAATAGTCCCTTTCGTAGTGAGGTGCCTCCCGGAAGGTGAAATAGTGGATCAAACAATTGTTGACCTGATCTACATCTCAGCAATGTCAGTAGAGTGTTTTGATGCAATCTATGCCTATGGCTATTGGTTCTATCCTCAATGGCCCTCAGATTCGCTTGCTAAAGAAAAAATATTCCACCATTTCTCCCTGTTTCACTTGGTCCCCTTTGATGAAAGTATTATCACCAAAAATTGATCATCTAGCCTAATTTACTAGATGGATCAAAGTACACCATATAAAGTCAATTTTACCATAGTAAAATCGCCTTCATTGTGAGAAATTACTTAATAAACCACCTTTGTTAAGTAATTCATAATTAAACCCATGAAGAATAACTAAATAAATCACTATTTATTTCATTTTCTTCTCGGAATAATTAATTAAACCATTTTTCAATTATTATTCCTTGTCATATTTGACCCAATTATAAAAAATCAAAAGATAAATTATTAATTATTTTATTTTTCTCTAGGAATAATTAATTAATCACTAATTAATTATTATTCTGTCAATTTGTACAAACCCTTAGGAATAATTAAATGAATCATTATTTTCTTTTATTCCTTAACAATTTCTGAGCTGTGATAAATAATCATTTATTATTTATTATTTCTAAATAAAAGTTTAAATACGTTTTCCCTCCTAACCAAATATAATAAAATATTCCAAGTGGTTATTCCAAGAATGGGGTTAATAATATTTTATTATTGTTCATTATTCGAGGATAACTGAATATTTTGTTATAAATAGAGGGGTTTTCCATTCATTATTCACTTTTGATTTTTTTCGTTGTTGCACTCATTGCTGTAACTCTTATTATTTTCATTGTCGCACACTATTTCTCTGCAATTTGAGTTCCCATTAAGCTCAAACATTTTATTTGTTGGGTTTTATCATTATAGAGGAGAGAGACTCTACACAAGCCGACGGTGTTTTAGGATAAACAAGAACCCATCCCATAGAGGGGGATTGGTAAAATTTATTTGTTCCTTTCTTAGGTGTTATAATAACATATATTCCTTGTATATCTTGTGTCCATTGGATGATTGGAGTTATTACTGTTTCTTTTTTTTGTTTAACTATTATTGTGTCATAGGTGAGGACTTTGCTAGGTTTTGCTTCTATCATTTGCTACAAATCTACAATGTTTAGTCGCCATTTATATTGTTTAGAGTGTTTTTCATCTGCAGTCTGTTGGCTGCTCGAATTGTTTATTGGTTAAACAGTTGAGTACCACATTAAATTGTCAACACGGGAAAGTCCTTTTGTTTCAAAGGTGACCTCGTACTATATGCACTTAATTATAAAGCATTAAAGGTTGTAGTATAAACAAATATACTTCCTATCAAACCCTTACTCTGTGTTACAGCAGCTATAAGCTATTGCAGAGATGAAATTAAATTATTCAATGGTAACAAATCTGTAGAAAGAAATAATGGCCTTTTGTAAGAGAGGACCAGGACCCTGTCCTCAGAATAAGGATGTTCAGCACCTGCCTCTGTGACCAGTTTTCCAATACACACTGAAAAACCCTAATCACCGGTGACACACTTCTCACAGCGCCAATCGATCAAGGAAACATATTATCAGCAAAAAGGAAATATCGGAAGCAAGGCTAAAAATGTACATAAATCACACACACACTTAACAGGAAAGAAATGGGTGAATCTTGTGAAGAAGGTGGGCCCTATCCCTCTCACAAGATTCCCGTGAACGCAGATGCTAAGTGAAAATGCTCAGAATAGGGCTTTGTTCATCTGCCAAAAAGTCCAATTATAATAAAAGGTCAGACTTGCTCTGCACTACAATACTTCTGTTATAACTCCTTTGCTTTCAACTGTATATGTATCCTCTTTATAGAGGAGACATCTATTACAATAGATTGTCATTATTCATTCAGTTTGATCCTTCTGTACCAAAAATAGGAAATCATTTCCTGTTACAGCATACTGTTACAATAGTGTATATCTTTGTCGTCCTTTGTTTAGTCGGATCCTTCCGCCATTGTAAAACTGGTAGTCTTCGTCTATCTCCTTGGGGTCCTTGTACTATTCTTGGTTGTTCCGCTGTTGTTTTCAATTTGATAAATTTCAATTGTTCCTTGAAGTTCTCATGTTGTTCCTGGTGTTCCAGCATCTGCGACTAAGTTTTGCTGATCGTGCTATATCGGCATCTGCCAAGTATAGTTCTGCCAGCTTCAGACGGTTAGTGCCCTGTTCGACAGTTGTTGTTTCATCCTTTGCAAATTAAGACTTTTCCTGCTTTAGTCAGTTGCTGTTTCTGGTGTTGCAGCAACTGTGAATTACAATTCTGTGGACTTCGAACAGTTCCAATCAATTGTCAGCGACTTAGTCAATTTCCAAAGATTAATTGTAAAGATAACATGAATATGTGTTGAATAATTAAACATATAGAAAATGAGGAGAGTTACTTCATACCTTGGAATGATGAGCTCAAAATGTTATCAAGGGTTTCTACTTATGGGCTAAAAAGGGTAACATCATGACAAAATATGAGGTCAAAAGTAGACAATATGGAGTCCTAACATCCCCCCCAACTGAAAGGGTTAGATGTCATCATGCAACGTTTACTCTGAATCTGAGTCGGAGTACTGGGATGAACAGTGTAAGTTGTTGATATAGTAGCTAAAGAAGGTTTTACCAGACCTGCTTCTGAATCCCTGGACACTCTGTAATTGCTGCCATACTGCCACCTCCTCCTTTTTGGTCAGTTTGTAATGAGCCTTATATTGCTGACCAGGTAACCACAAGAGAGGGAAATGAAAATGGTAACCAATCCACCTCTCGGCACAGTTTTCCATACATTTGACATAATAAGGTATGCGTGAAATTGCTACCTGAAGATTGAGGGGATTGTAAGGATGATATTCCTATCTCTCTTTGGGACAATGTTCCCAAAATAACTTGTTTGCTTCGATGGCCAGTGCCCCTTTTGTTTTTACATAATGTTGCCAGTCCTACAAGACTGCTGCCTGTAGTTTCCTCATATGATCAACCAACTCTGGATTACTTAGAATTTTTTGATGCTGTGCAAAGAAGGTAGCTGCATTCTGTGGTACATTTCGAATCCAGAGAAGGCAGTTCTGCTCATTATGTGTTGCTGACATATAGGCATTTTTCCAAGTCAGT
This sequence comes from Pinus taeda, assembly GCA_000404065.3. Taxonomy (NCBI): domain Eukaryota; kingdom Viridiplantae; phylum Streptophyta; class Pinopsida; order Pinales; family Pinaceae; genus Pinus; species Pinus taeda. Next base: position 79,603 of record APFE031407696.1, read on the forward strand.
TGATTGGCTAGAAAAGAGATGAAGGTTCTTATTTGGATATCACCAACAATAGGGAGTATATTCATCGCTCTATCTTCAGGCATGGCCTCATTGTGATGATAGAGTTCACAGAGCAAGTTTTGATCATTATTTGGTGCTTCTCTAAATGTTTCAATAAATTGATCAGGTGTATCAACTTGGTAGGGTCTTCCATCTATAATCACCTTTATTTGCAAGAACGCCAACTGTTCTCTCAAGAATACTGCATAATTGAAAGAGGGTTTTCTTGTAGCCAGTACCCTCTGAACCAGATCAAAGGTGCGGGACAACCTAGCTTTTACTTCCTTATTTTCTTTATGTTGAGCTCGAGACTGTTCAAGTGCATCCCAATTTTTGTATGCATAGCTGAACCAAGTTGACTTTTGCTATTGGAATGCCTTCCCTTATGAAAGCTCGTATTCTGTTCTCCATGTGTCCTTTAGTTGTTGAAAACTAGAGGTCTTCGTGTGAGCATCGCTGACACAGGGAGGTTCAGTCTGTGCATAGGCATCAGAAAAGGATTTCTGTTCTGTAGTAGTTTGGGTGGCCCGCAGTGGTTCTATGTCTTCCTCCACAACTCTTCAAAAGCATGTTGGTT
>APFE031407696.1:87727-104030 GCA_000404065.3 Pinus taeda
TCATCATCATATGGCATTTTTCAGTACTTAAAGCAAGATGTGCTTCTATACATCGCTTAAGTACTTTTTCAAGGTTCTATAGAGCATCCTCAAAGGTTGCACCATAAGGAGTAAAGTCATCCATGAATATTTCTAAGGAATCATTTATCATATCAGAAAAAATCCCTATCACCGCTCTTTGAAATGTTGTTGGGGCATTACATAGCCCAAATGGAAGAACCCTATAGGCAAAGGTCCCCCATGGGCTAGTAAAAGTGGTTTTGTCCTTATCCTGGGGTGCAATCTTTATCTGATTATATCCGCTAAATCCATCCAAAAAGGAAAAGCATTTCTTACCTTCCAAGTTATCTAATACCTGATCAATGAATGGTAAAGGGAAATGGTCTTTTTGGGTGGCCTTATTTAGGGCTCTATAGTCCACACATACTCGCCACTTCCCATTTTTCTTGGGTACAATTACTAGTGGAGAAACCCATTCACTATCAGATATGGGGTATATAAATCCTGCATTCAACAATTTTTGAAGTTCTTCTTTTACAATTTCCCTTAAATTGGGATTCATTCGTCGTTGGGGTTGACAGACTGGGTGGGATCCTTCCTTAATATAAATGCCGTGGGTGCATAGTTCAAGAGAAATCCCCTTCATATATGTATAATCCCATGCGAATGCCTCTTTATTTTCACAGAGTAGCTTCATTAACTGTTGTTTTTTATCGTCTGTTAGATTAGGATTTATATTTAATGTTTTACCTGGTTCGATTTCTACTGTTATACTTTTGGAGAGGCTGCCAGCTAATGTCTGAGGTAGATTTTCAGTTTCAAGGTTGTGTTGGGATTCAGATTCCAAGATTGCAGTGAAGTGATTGTGTATTTCTGGATTGGCCGAAGAAGGTTAAGAAATAAAGTTGCTAATTAATTCATCTTCGGTTGAGTCTTTGAAAGTTAAAGCTTGTCCGATAGTTAAAATAGGTTGGGTTTCCTCATCCTCATAATCTAACCATACTGAATTGTCATTATTAATCATGGGTGTGGCATGAGGATAAAGAGTCATCTGTTTGGTTTCCTACCCATTAGATATTGTCATTGATCCAGACCTACAACTGATGAAAGCATCTGTTGTAGCCAGCCAAGGTCTTCCTAGAATCAGTGGATGACCCCCCAACTTTGTTTTAGTTTGTAACACAACAAAGTCGGCTTGGTAATTCCAAGATTCTATGGAAATTACCAGGTCTTCAATGACTCCTTCAGGTTTAATAGTAGAGCGGTCAACCAGCTCTAGGATGGTTGGGGTTTCCCCAATTAAATGTTTCAACTGCAAAAATTGTGTTGTTTCAACTATCATAATGTTTATTGTCGGACCTAGATCTACTAGAACTTTAGAGACAAAGGTTTTACCAACCTGAACTGTTACTGTAGGGTGACCAGGGTCACAATATTTTACAGGGGGTCTTTTTCTGTCATCAAAGCAGTTAGTTCTCCCATCACATGAACTGTGAGGGCTTCCTTAGCTTTTCTTCCGGGCTTTTTAATACAGATATCCCTAACAGTTCTAGCATAAATAGGAACATCTCTTAGTGCTTGCAATAGCGGAATTTTGACATATAAATTCTGCAGTTCTCCTAAAAGGTTAAAATCAGGTGGCTCAAATGTTTTAGTAAGATCCATTCGTTCAGGGAAGGGTGGCTTTATTGTTTGCATAGTCTTGTTAGAAGATGATTCAACCGTTTCAGTATTGTTGTTAGATGAATTTTCTTTTCTAGTTTCCTCTTTTTCAGAGTCAGTAATGTCATCAATAATGGGTTCAATTATCCTCCCAGAACGTAAATGGATGTCATTACATTGCATAGGGGAGACAGGTTGACTTTGAATATTAATTACCTACAGAGCTTTATTATTGTTCGGGTTGGGGTTAGGTTTTACAGGTAGTTGGGGTCTAATTGACTGGTTATTTTGCGGAGCATTAGATGGTAAGGAAAGAGATTGTTGGTGTTGAGGAAATGGAATCTATTGGGCTATCCAGTTTGGGTTCCATTGATTGAAATAAGGTTGCTGAAGAGTCCAAGGATCCCACATAGTAGGGTCGGTAAAATGAGGATTTGGTTGTTGCATAGGTGGAAATTGCATTGGATTAAAGGGTGGGTAATTTGTTTGAAAAGGAGAGTGATTATTCCAACAACTAAATGATGTGTTAGAATTCATACCTTGTCTTTGTGGTTTCCATTGTCTCCTTTGTGTCATCAAGTACACTACTTCAGCTTCTTCTTCAGTTGATTGCAGTGCTGCCTTTATTCCTGGCAAAGAAGGGCATTGTTGAGTCTCATGATCCTTTTCGCAGATGGTACAAATTGGTACCCTATCCAATGGGCATTCCCTCTGTGGGTGCTTCCCTCCGCATTTGGAACAGAAAATAGCCAGAGCAGCTTTTGCTTCTGCCTGCTTCTTTTTAACTTGCAGAGCATCAATTTGTGAAGAAAAAGAGCTTAACATTTCAGTTTTAAATTCTTCAAGCAAATTACCTATTTTGGCTCGTGTTGCTCCTCCACTTGCTGACTTCTGGACTCTTGAGTATATACTATCCCTGCTTTTAGATATGCTTGCTGCTCCTTTGGAACATCTCATGCAGAGGTTAATAATCTCATCAAATGGTTCTTTGGAGATATCCCCTTTTCCAAGCATATTTAGCATATCCAGGCAGTCATCTCGTACTCTTTTTACCAGTATTGTCTTCAAAATATCCTTACTCATAGTCAGATGATCTGATCACTGCAGATTATACTGTAGTCTCTCTACAAAGTCCTCTAGATTATCGTCCTCTTTCTGGACCATTTTAAACAATTCTTCCTTCCTTTCTCTTGTTCGATAGTAATCCTGATATTTGGTCAGAAAACTTTCTTTCATCTGATCCCACGTAGTGATTACCTGAGCCCCTAAGCTCATAAACAATCTTAACGCGTTACATTTCAGTGTTGCTGGAAACAGTTTTAACTTCTGAGCAGGAGTTACATAATCATAACTCCTACACAGTATATCAAATTCAAAGAGGAACTCATCAGGATCTTCAGAGGATAACCCATGAAAGTTAGGCAATGTTGCAGGTGGAATGTTCTTCATAGGGATTGTTCCTCTTGCGAGATCCCCAATAGGAAACTCCAGGGTGGAGAGTGAATTTTCCCCCCTTCCTTCTGCTATGTTATCCTCCATTGTTCTTTTCCCTAAATCAATTGCTTTTTCTTCAGCATTTTCGGTTTCTTTGGGTTCTTCTACTGGTTCCTCAATGTGCTCTCGTGTTTCCAGCTTCCTTTCAGGTCCTACTACTTCCTCCGTCTAGTGATCTGTTTGGGAGGAATACTAGATCTGAGGTCTTCGGGAACTTGTTCTCTGGGATGTCTCAGCCTTTGAAATGATCTCGTCAATGAAATTTTTTCTTCCTCCTCCTGTGCCCTTACCGCCTATGAAGTTAGCTTTCTTGCGTCCTCTCATGCACCTGTTATTCTAAAGGAAAATCATTAATTCCTTTAAAATATTTTAGTCGCCTTCCCCGGCAACGGCGCCAAAATGTTGGCTGCTCGAATTGTTTATTGATTAAACAGTCGAGTACCACATTAAATTGTCAACCAGAGAAAGTCCTTTTGTTTCAAAGGTGACCTCGTACTATATGCACTTAATTCTAAAAGCATTAAAGGCTGTAGTATAAATAGATCTACTTCCTATCAAACCCTTACTCTGTGTTATAGCAGTTATAACTTATTCCAGAGATAAAATGAAATTAATTAATGGTAAAAAATATGTAGAAAGAAATAATGGCCTTTTGTAACAGAGGACCAGGACCCTGTCCTCAGAATAAGGATGTTCAACACCTGCCTCTGTGACTAGTTTGCCAATACACACTGAAAAACCCTAATCACCGGTGACACACTTCTCACAGCACCAATCGATCAAGGAAACAGAGTATCAGCAAAAAGGAAATATCGGAAGCAAGGATAAAAATGTACATAAATCACACACAAACTTAACATGAAAGAAATGGGTGAATCTTGTGAAGAAGGTGGGCCCTGTCCCTCTCACAAGATTCCCCTGAACACAGATGCTAAGTTAAAATGCTCAGAACAGTGCTTTGTTCATCTGCCAAAAAGTCCAATTACAATAAAAGTTCAGACTTGCTCTGCATTACAATACTCCTGTTATAACTTCTTCGCTTTCAAATGTAGATGTCTCCTCTTTATAGAGGAGACATCTATTACAATAGATTGTCATTATTCATTCAGTTTGATCCTTCTGTACCAAAAATAGGAAATCAATTCCTGTTACAGCATATTGTTACAACAGTGTATATCTTTGTCGTCCTTTGTTTAGTCAGATCCTTCCGCTGTTGCAAAACTGTTAGTCTTCGTCTATCTCCTTGGGGTCCTTGTACTATTCTTGGATGTTCGGTTGTTGTTGTCGATTTGATAAATCTCAACTGTTCCTTGAAGTTATCATGCTGTTCCTGGTGTTCCAGCATGTGCGACTAAGTTTTGCTGATCGTGCTATATCAGCATCTGCCAAGTATAGTTCTGCCAGCTTCATAAGGTTACTGCCCTGCTCGACAGTTGTTGTTTCATCCTTTGCAAATTACGACTTTTCTTGCTTTAGTCAGTTGTTGTTTCTGGTGTTGCAACAACTGTGAACTACAATTCTGTGGACATCGAACAGTTCCAATCAATTGTCAGCGACTTAGTTAATTTCCAAAGATTAATTGTAAAGATAACATGAATATGTGTTGAATAATTAAACATATAGAAAATGAGGAGAGTTACTTCATACCTTGGAATGATGAGGTCAAAATGTTATCAAGGGTTTCTACTTATGGGCTAAAAAGGGTAACATCATGACAAAATATGAGGTCAAAAGTAGACAATATGGAGTCCTAACATCCCCCGCAACTGAAAGGGTTGCATGTCCTCATGCAACGTTTACTCTGAATCTGAGTCGGAGTACTGGGATGAACAGTGTAATTTGTTGATACAGTAGCTAAAGAAGGTTTTATCAAACCTGCTTCTGAATCCCTAGACACTCTGTAATTGCTGGCATATTGCCACCTCCTCCTTTTTGGTCAGTTTGTAATGAGCCTTATATTGCTGACCACGTAACCACAAGAGAGGGAAATGAAAATGGTAGCCAATCCACCTCTCAGCACATTTTTCCATACATTTGAAATAATAAGGTATGAGTGAAATTGCTACCTGAAGATTGAGGGGATTGTAAGGATGATATTCCTGTCTCTCTTTGGGACAATGTTCCCAAAATAAGTTCTTTGCTTCGATGGCTAGTGCCCCTTTTGTTTTTACATAATGCTGGCAATCCTGCAAGACTACTACGTGTAGTTTCCTCATATGATTAAGCAACTCTGGATTACTTAGATTTTTTTGATGTTGTGCAATGAAAGTAGCTGAAAGTAGCAGCAGGTTGTTCTGTTTTGATTACAGCAGCAGGTTGTTATGTTTTGATTACAACAGCAGGTTGTTCTGTTTTAACTATAGCAGCAGAGGGCTGTGGATTAGCTTCGGTCATTGGAACCTGGACTATCTTATATCCTGCTTGAGTGTACAGCTCACCACACTCACTGCACATATACTCATTGTATTGACTCTTTTCTGTTACGGACGCTACCCATGCTAAGATGTGGAGATTATATTCATTCTGATAGGCTTGTTTAACCATTATTATCTCCTGCTGATAATCCTTAATTTGAGATTTTAGAAACTCAATTGCTTCCTACAGGGAGGCTATGATAGGCGGAGCTGCAGGTTCTAACGGAGGAAGGGATTGTTGTTCCACATCCACTTGGTCATTTGCATCCCCAACAGGTGGTTCTTGTGTGTCACCTGTTGGGTCAGTGGTTGGGTCTTGTGTAACAGCCACTTGCCCAATATCACCTTGGGTGTCTACTTTAGATTTTTCGGCAGCTGGTTCTTGTGTAACAGCTGCCTCAGAAAATAATGTCACAAAATTGTCAACGCTTTGCATCTCAGCCCAAGAGGGTGAGGAAAGGGACTGCTCCGGGATGGTTGGAATGCAGGGTGTTAGGGTGATGGGTGGAGAACTGGGGATCACAGGGCTGGTGGGTGGAGAACTGGGGGTTACAGGGCTGGTGGTTTTAACTGCTACAGTCGACCGTGTTCACTGTCTCGGTAAGGAGGCAGAAAATCAGTAATTTTTCTTTTCCGGCCACTTTCCTTCAGACTGGGGAAACTATCGGGAATAGCAACTGCTTTGACCAAAGCCCTCCTTCTTCTCCTTTCTGGTGGAGTTTCAGTTTTCTGCTGCTTTTTTCTTTTAAGGAAAATGATGGGGGTGTTATCATCGAAGTCATCAATGGAAATATGAAGCATGAGGGTAGATAGTTGAGCTTCATTGGGCGATGGGGTCCTCTGCAGGGGTGTTTCTGCTGCTAATTGTTGGGGAATTTCCTGCGGTATTTGCTATGGTTGTTGGGGAATTTCCTGGGGTATTTGCTCTGGTTGTTGGGGAATTTCCTCTTCCTGCTGAGGATCTTCTTCTATTTGTTGGGGAGAATTAATGAGGGGGGGTGGATGATTTAGAGCAAAGACTCTATTTATTAAGAGTTGGGCTAAATGGTGGTGTTTCAGTGAAAGGGACGGATGCTTTGCTTTTCCAGTATAAGTGACATGTTTTTTAGACAATCCAATAGATAATAAGGCATGTTTATCAACTGACCATGCCTCAAATGATTTAACAAAACAAAGTCGTTTTGGTAAATTACCTGGTAATGACCTTCGCAAGTCAAATACTGCTTGACAAACTCCCCGACCTTTGGCCATGGTGGAGGCAGTAACTGAAGTGCGACCCCTCTGCCTTTGGCTTCCACGTGCTCACCTGGTAGGAAAAAGCCTTGCTGTGCATTCAGAATAAGATGTTTCCTACTAAACTAGCGTGTATCGTTGGTCAGTAACCCGGAAACTTGGGCTACGTCTTCCTGTGTTACTGGAATTTGTACTCCCTGGACCGTAGAAAATCCTTATCTTAAGTTGCATGCGAACTCCAACACTTGCTGTGTGTTGAAATCCAAGAGTATTCTAAAGTAGTCTACCCATCCTTCTTCTAGGAAAATTTGGTAAACCTTGGGGTAGAGTTCCAGTAGTGCTATTGTGCCCAGTTCATATGTGATCAGATTTCCCCCCATAGCTGCTGATCCAGCGAAAATAGACAATGCAGAGCCTAGTTACCGAGTTTGAGATAGAGTAAACCGTTACAAATGGGGATATGCCACGACAAGGTGAGTTTTAGGTTTTACCGTGAGGAGTAAAGGTGGCGATGATCGACGTGTTATGCAATAATTACAATATTTTGGTGATCCCCTCGAATCTACGGTTGAATGATCTGATTGGTAGTACAATGATTTCGGTAGTCGTATCAACATCTCCACATTAACTATAATTTAATATTCACACTTAAACATGCGTACCTTTACTTTTACCTTTAGTTGCATGCCAAATGTCTTATCTTGTCTTTTGCTGGATTAATCGTAATTTCAACGGGTTTACAATCGTGAAAATACAAGTGATTTGACAGGAAGTAGTAGTGGCAAAGTGTAATTATCAGAGTGCATGGTTGGTTCCTTTAGTGAAGCATAATACGTTCCATCAGGATGATAGTTCACTATGTACTGAAACTGGTATTACAACATTGAAAAGTGATGTTGTCGGAACATGAGATAGTGCTGCAGCCGCGGGAGTGGTGTTGCGGCAACGGAAAAATGGTGTCGCAATGGCAGAAAGTGGTGTTGTAGCAACGGGGTATGGTGTTGCAGCAACGGGAGATGGTGTTGGAGAAACAGGAAATGGTGTTACAACAACAGGGAGTGGTGTTGCAGCAACGGGAGATGGTGTTGCAGCAACAGGAAATGGTGTTGCAGCAACGGGGAGTGGTGTTGCAGCAACAGGGAGTGGTGTTGCAGCAATGGGAAGTGGTGTTGCAGCAACAGGATATGGTGAAAAACTTGATTTATGGTCCGAAAAATGTTTCCAAGCTGGAAAGTGATTCTTTTAGAATTTTTATTCTCAACCATCCTCCAAAACTAAGATCTGCAAAACAATTAATTGTAACATGGGAACCGTTTGCAGGGATTATTAGTTAAGAAATCTAATCTAAAAATAAATGAATGAACAGAAATTTAAGTGCCTTGAGGGGCAGTAGGTTCCCCCAAAAAAACATAATGTAAGTCTGCCATGCATGTAGCTTTGAAACCCTCTTTAGAGACAGGTCGTTGATACGGACGGAGTCGGTACCCATTTACTAATAACAGTGTTCTATTATCATCAATCGTTAAGAGTTTGACTGTTCCGTTTGAAAAAACAACATCTATTTCATAAGGTCCTAGCCACCTTGTTCTTAATTTATCTTGGAAATTCTTGAAACGGGAGTCATACAGTAAAGCCCAGTTACCTTTCTGGAACTGCTTCTGCTTAATAGTTTTTTCCTGCCATCTGGTTCTTTGTTGCTGGATCATGGTTGTTTGATGGATGGCATCCAATCTTTTCTCGTCTAGTTCCTGAAGCTGCTACAACCTGGCAGTCTGTGCATCAGTCAAATCAAGGTTAACAGCTAAAGAAGTTCTTAAAGTTTTGATTTCAAACTCCGGAGGGAAAACAACATTTTTACCAAAAACTAATTCATAGGTTGAAACGCCCGTGGTATTCCTCCAAGTGGTTCTATAAGCCCATAGTGCTTCAGGCAACTTTTGAAACCAGTCCCTCCTGTTTTCCTTTATTGTTTTGTCAAAATAGCTTCTATGACTCTGTTGCTGCTTTCCACCTGGCCATTTGACTGGGGGTGATAAGGTGTGGTCATTTTATGCTTAATATGGTATTTCTGCAATGTGTCTTTGAAGCCATGAGAGTTAAAAGGAGGTCCTCCATCAGTGACTAGTTCCCTAGGCAGTCCAAACCTAATGAAGATTTCGTCAAATAAAAATGTTAATATTGATTCTTCATTAGCTTTGAGGAGTGCCTTAGCTTCTACCCACTTAGTCATGTAATCCGTGCATACTAGTATGTAAACTTTTTGATTGGACGGAGGATTAATGGGACCTATAAAATCTAGTGCCCATCTTTCAAATGGTTCAAGAATTACCTAGGGATTGAGTGGCATTTCATCCCTGTGATTAGGCTGGTCCATTCTTTGACAGCTATCGTAGGCCCTGACATATTGCTTGGCATCCTTGAAGATTGAGGGCCAGTAATATCCCATCCTGAGAACCTTTTGTGTTGTTCTTTCGTCTGCGAAATTTCCTCCACAAGGGCCATTGTGGCTGGCTTTCAATACATCATAAATTTGATCTTCACCAATCCATCTGAGGATCTCCTGATCGAGTCCTGTGTGAAACAGACAACCGCTTATCCAGCTGTACCTAGCGCTCTGCTAAATAATTTCCTTTTTTTCTCTATGCGATAGGTGTGATGGTAATTTTCGTGCAAATAAGTAGTTGGAAATGTCTGCATACCAAGGTGAGTGAGCAGATACTGCAAATAAATACTCGTCAGGAAAAGAATCATCTACTGGAACATTTTCATTAGTTTTTAACCGAGAAAGGAAATCAGCAACTACATTTTCTTTTCGTGGTCGATCTACAATTGTGATATCAAATTCTTGTAATAACAGTAACCATCTGGTAACTCGAGCATTTGTAACTAATTTTTTCATTAAGTATTTAATGGCCGAGTGGTTAGTATGCACAAAAGTAGTATAACCAGTAATGTAATGCCGAAATTTATTGATAGCATAAATAATTGCTAGAAATTCTTTCTCAGTAACTGTATAATTACGTTCTGCGGGAGTCATGTTTTTACTAATAAAAATGGCATAGGGAAGACTATTTTCTTCCTGTCCCAAGACAACTCCAATGGTAGCGTCTGAGGCATCAAAGGATATATGAGAGGGGAGTGCCCGATCAGTTCCTCTCAAAATGGGAGCTGTAGACAACTGATGTTTAAGTTCATCAAATTCTTTTTCACAATCATCAGTCCACTTAAATTCAACATTTTTCGTTAGTAACACAAATAGAGGAGAAGCTATTTTAGAACAATTCTTGATAAATCTTCTATAATACCCGGCATGTCCTAAGGAACTTCTCACATCAGTTTTGGTTTTGGGGATAGGGTTTGGGGGATAGGGAGGGTATATATCGTCATTCCAAACCTTCCCCATATTGGAGGTTCAATGCACTGGGGGAATCTCACATTCCCGACGGTATTGTTGGAACCCTTTCACATCCTTCTCCTCCAACACTTATGCCCCTCCTGCTACAAACATGTTTTCAAGGCCCCAACCTATCTACCAAACAATTTCTCCTCCTTATTAACAGTTGAGCACTCCAGCCGCTTAGGAATTAACACCACAGCCTCCCATGCATCCTCAGCCCCCGCTGCTAATGCCCCCTTAGGGTCAGGTGTTTGCAAGGCACAGTACAACCAATTCCCAAAATTTGAAGAAAAATAATAAGGGGAAGAGTAGCAATGGTAAGAAAGGTAACCAGGGTAACCAAGGTAATCAAACTAGTGAATCCTAGGGGAACGAACCTAACACAAACAACTAGGAACAGGGAAGCCAGCCCAAGCAAAACAAGGCTATTCATACGAACAAGCCTTATGCATGTTGTGGTGTACATGGCCATTATACACATGAGTGTCCTATCTTACCCCAAATGCGCCAAATGTGGGAAGCTCAAGCAGCTTCTAGAGGCCAACAATTTCCTCAGAGTCCTGCACCATCTCAACTAACAGTGCTTATAAATCCTTTCCCTCAATAAGGATTTGTTTCTTCTCAACCTCACCCAGGTCAAGCAGCCCACCCTCCCCATCCTTCTCGTCCTGTTGACTACCAAATCCTCGTGATGAGCTTTGATGAGGTTAATCCCTTCAATATCAACTTGCAAACTCGATCACATCAATATGATAATCCATCAACTTCATCTGCCACTGAGTCCAACGCCAAAGCTTCTACTAAGCCTCTTATGACATAAAATGTTCCATTAAATATCCTTCAACCTAAAGTTGAGGCAATTCCCAAGATCCCAAAGGGACCATTACACCATAACATGGCTTCTAACAAAGTTGCCCATACATACAGTATAGTAGATGACTTGGCGCCATCACATGCCACCATGTTGACGTTGGATGTACTTCAGTCATGGCCATCTCAAAAGAAAGCTCTAATAACATTTTTGGGCATAGTAGATCCTTCTGACTATCGTTTGATTTTCTTCCCAGTTGATACATGAGAACATCCCCAATTACCTTGCTCCATTTCCTTCTAGGTACTAGTCCAAGTTCGTAATTTCATCATCTCCTGATGCATTACTGATGATGGTGCATCCACCTATGTGATGTCTACTACCATTTGGAAAAAACTTTAGTCACTTGTGTTTCCCCCTCCACCATCACTTTGCATGCTTGGGATAAACACTCCTCATAGCCTCTTAACATGTACAACAACTATCCAGTGACCCTTCCGGGTAAGATTGTCCATGTAGATATTGAGGTTATTAATGCCCTTTTAGATTACAACACTCTCTTGGGTCGTAGTTACACATATGCCATGTCAGCTATTGCATCTATGTTTTTCCACAAGATGTGCTTTCCCCATGAAGGGAAGATCGTTACCATAGATAAATTGACTTACTATGAGCCAGCATCTATGACATCCCCAAAGTCCATTATCTCATCAGTGTTAGATAATAAGTCTTCAACTCCTCTCACTTGTGTTTTACCAAGAGTCTATTAAGATTCCTCATTGTTGGGTTCTTTCCCTGGTCCTCCCCCTCTCATCTTAGAGACTAAATCTTTCAGCATCATGGGTTGTCCTCAAGCAATCTCGTACATTCGATCCACAACGAGCTCCTCCGCACCATGCGGTTACCATCCTAGTTGAGCCATATAGATCCACCCTTAGGACCTCATCCATTTGTGGGTGCCCCTCCTATCTTCCCCCAGGAACTGTTTCTCTAGGTCTCAACCATCCAGGAGTTGCTCTACTAGGACATTACCTTCTAGGCCAGATACCTTTCTTATTTGCCCCTCCCACAATATTTTATGTCCCTATCATGGCTTCGTTGGTCCTTCCGAACATGACTATAGGGTTCCCCATATGGTACATTGATCCCCCTACAAGCATTCTTCCTGGTCAGCTAAGACCATATCGTGCTCCAACCCTGGTTCAACTAGTCCCTATGGCCCCTACCACTACTTTAGTTCCATCAAAACGTCAAGAGAAACCCAGTCCTATTGCGAAATCATCTAAACAGGGGGGAAAAGCTAAGAGGAAAGAACCTAAGGACAAGGCTCCCCAACCTGCTCCAGTCCCTAAGGCCCTAAACTCGTCATCTTTGTGTGCTTTGTGTAAAGTTGTGGGGCATGCGACCAGTAATTTTCCTGAGCTTCCTCATCTCAAATATCCCTAAATTCCATGTTAACTTACTGGGTCCACCCAAGAAACTCATAAAGTTATGCAAAAATCACCCTTCTGCCCTATGTGATTATCATGGTGACTACTCCCATTGTTGCCCTCATCTCAACGAATTTTGTGATTTCCTTAAGGCACTTCGCGAATACAAGACCACTCATAATGGATCACCTTCTCCTATTCCTGTGGATTTTGTACCAATACTAAACCATAATAGGGGGAATCCAGTCCCACCATTTTGATCCCTTCCCCAGATGTTGAGATGACGGACACAACGGGCCATATCCTTTACCTATCGTCATCCTTGAGTTCCTCATAGACAATCCTTTCTGAGGTTTCTAAGCACGCTTCTATTGAACCTCCTTCGATAGAATCCCAGGTCTCAACATACATAGATCCTTCATCTATTATCTCATCATCTACCTTTCCATATGATGCATATGTGAACCTTCTTTCTCAGGTTGATGCACTAGGTACCGTGCCGTATGATGTAGTCAATATTCTTCTCATCCGCTCATCTTCCATTTTGATGAGGACATCATGGAAGCTATGTCCACCCCTAGTTACCCTTGCACTTAGGCAAGGGGGAATATTTTTTGGAGGATTCTAAAGGCCATTTCCTTCCTAATAATCCCAATGCAATCTACCTAGAGAAAATTTTCTCATAGCTTATCTCTTTGATTTGCATGTCTTTATTTTTGTCGTGATGTTAGGTAGGATGCATCATCTCATCTATCGTCTTTTGCACCTTTCAAATGGATTCATCATCCGAGCCATATATCGGTAATGTTGATGGTGCAACTCACTTCTCCAGAAATATAGCCTCGACAGCCTGGGACATTTTTACCCCCTTGCATACATTAGTCTTTTCGAATGACATGTGCTTTGGATCTGCCACCAATAACCATTCCAAATATGATGCAGTGATAGGTTTGTTAGTCGATTCCCTTTCTCATCACATAATTCATCTTCATGTTCATTTATATTCCTTTGTACTTGTCATGCAATTGAATGGTGTGTATCATGTTGATAACCAAGTCATATTTAGAAATTATTTGTGTGTTAAGCTATTGGTACATGAATTTGAAACCATTACTTTTAGTCAAGTTCCTAGAGCCCAAAATAACTATGTAGATACCATTTCAAATAACATTCTAGATTGGCATTTATCACATGTATACCACAGAAGACAACCACAAACAAAACACATGGAAAACCGTCGTCGTCATATAAAAATGCATAATCATATTATGTATCATATAAGTGTTCGGAGCCCATAGCTCTAAATACATCCAACATGCCCATAACATGTTACAAAAATCAAAATCAAATGGACCCACACGCCCCCATATCTAGTCACTATCCGAAGGATCACACACCAAAGGCTCCGCCCCACCTACACGTAGATAACGTACTACATCATCAGCCATCGCCATGCACTGCATGATACCTCACCACTCTAAGGGAAGGTCGTTACACTCATATATGTATTGATTGTCTATCTCATGCCATCCACACTCATAAACTCTGGTCAAGAGTACCCCACATGTACGGTGTAGATAAACAAGTAGCACACTATCCTCTGGACTGTGACAAGATAACAATGTTCCCTCGTCTGCAGGCAGGCGCTGCAACTCATCCTACATTTCTTGCCGGTTTTACCAGTGCTATGTCTGCATATCACATATTTTACACTTAGTACCATATACATGTGATAAAAATATGAAATGCACCATAAAAATAGGAACTTAATAATTACCATTTGATCCCCATGCTTGCCTGAGCGAAAGTGGCAAGTCAAGATCTTCCTGATTGTTCATCCTACTATAAGGATAATCGTCAATCTAGAGGGGCATCTGCTCCCAATGTGTAAATAACGTGGGTCGGAACACCCGTCCGACTCCTCGTCCTCCTCTCCATAGTAGCTACCCCCAGTTATGGATCCTGGGCTCCTATGGGCCCCCATATCGGATCTATAGATGAGGAAGGATGGTGGGTATCTTCTCAAAGAAGAATGCACACAATACTATACCAAAACCATAGTCATGGCTCACATGCATAGACTTAACTATCGTTTCACCAACGATGGCATCATCTGAGCCACCCATAGTCTGTCCTAGTCAAAACACTCTCAACCAGCATCATCTCCCCACTAGTGATGTGGTGGAATGCATGGCTGCCCAATACCCATTATATAGTTGCAGAAACAACCTATGTCTCTAGCCAGTCTAAATCACCAATCGGGATAGTTGTGCGCTTCACATGCACATCATGTGGACAATGGTGCTCCAAAAACTTTGTAATGTTCCTCCCACAATGAAACACCAGATATATATCCCCCACCACTTTGAGGGGAGGGAGTCCGGTGAATAAATAAATATCCTGTAATGTGAGCTCGATATTGTGCCCCTGCATGACAAATACTTCATGGTCTGGATCCCAATAGCTCACAATTATCAATAGCAAGGGCTCACGTGCCCTCATCAATGAGTTATCTACGAACTTGAGAACCCCATAGCGATCCAATGCCCCTTGAACCCCCTGATCCATCTGAATCTCAGATCGAAGGGTATCCACGTCTCTCTCACACCAGTTGATTTTTAGTTGTGCTATGCCTACAAAACACCACATGTCTTGTCAATTGAGAGAAGAAAACACTGATCTACACTAATCAACCTACAAACCCAACCAAGCAAGCAAACCAGCCCTCTTTTTAGACCTAAATCGCATTTTTATGCCTAGAAAGTGTGAGCTCGAAGGTTTTCACCTATTTCCTATGATCTAAATTGCACTTCTAGGCACAAAAAGTGTGATTAGACCATGAAAAGGAGTAAGGGTCTCCCATGGAGCAGCCAGGAGCCAAAAATCACGAAATAAAAAACTGAAATTGAAGAGATGAGTAAGGCCACCTACCTGAAAGTCGCAGATCCTGATTTTGATGGCTGGTTTGTCCGCTATGATCTCCACAAGATTTAAGGCCTTTTCCTCGTCTCCAAATTTACCACAATTGACTTCAAAAATGAATTCCAATTGGAGGCAAAATGTCCTTTCATAGAAAAATCCACAATTTTTCTATCGCCCGCTTTGACCAAACGGTAGGTCAACATGAAGAACCATCAACATCATTGGAAATCTCTCATCAAGAACTATAATGATACTTTCTCAGTTTTGGATGATTTGAAACTTCACTAGGAAGCCATTTTTCCAAGAAGGGTCACTTTGTCACCTCTCAAAATCGGATTTCTTCATAGCGACGCATGTAATTTTGGGACCACCTTCCCTTGGAACTTCTCATCTCATGTGTCGATTTTCATCATGTGTAATCATCATTTACTCATTTTTTCATGGTCCCCACCAGGCCTATTATGTGTGGTAGTGTCATCTAGTCACCCTTGTTCAGAGCATCCGCGATGAGTCACCTTTGCATCCATGGAGTGTGTTTCATATCCCACTATATCATATCATAGTATTCCATCCATGTTTTGATATCATTCATCCCATCTTGCCCATTTTGGCCTCCAGTCATACTATCTGCATCCCATCTGAAGTTGAGTCAGTTGCTGCCAGGTCAGCCATGCATTTTATGTAGAAATTTTGAATAATTTAACACATATTCAACAGAGATTATCCTGATCATGTAGTATTGTGGAAAACATACACAATACATAAGCTCCTCTACGTTGATCATCAATATAGCAGCATCAATAACAATAAAACATCAAGCGCATTCACACATTAACACAATATGTATCCCCGGGAAAGCATCTCGCTAAAAACCCCAACTATCTGTATATTAATGATTGAGTCATGTAACATTACAAAGTACAATGCTTATCACAAGCAA
>APFE031407703.1:0-13546 GCA_000404065.3 Pinus taeda
ATCGATGATTCAATTCGCTTACGTCTTTTTCAACACACTCTGATTGGTCTTGCTGCCAAATGGTACATTGAGTTACCATGAAGCTCTTTTTATAATTTTAGTCAGTTAGCCACTTCTTTCTTAACTCATTTTCAGTTGCCTGTCAGATACGACAATGGCACGGAATTATTAACTTCATTGAAACAGTCAACATCCACATATATTTCAGATCATATTCATGAATGGCAATGTAGACGATGTTTAGTGAAAGTTTTTATTCCGGATCAAATTTTAGCAGGATGGTTCGTTAAATCATTATTACCTAAAATCATTGAAGAGAAAGTAATTTCTCAAGCTCAGTACCTTGAACTTGTCTATACGCAGTTAGGTACCTTACATGAAAAAATTCTCGACCTTCTGAAACACAATCAAATAACTGCAGCTCCTTCAGGGTCTCATGCTGCTGATGGTATGATTGGTTCAGTTAGTACCAAAAGTAAGAAGAAATCTTCAAAGAATTCTTCTCCTATTATAACTTTACCAGATTCCCCGACAGGAGACTCTTCTGCTAAAATTCTTGCCAATATCCATGTCGTAGAATCATCTACGGCCAAATCAAAATCCGGTTGTAAAAAGAAGGGGAAGAAGAAAAATAAACAAAACTCAAAAGAGAAATCAGATAAAACTGAATCTAGTGACAAAATTATTAATATAGTAATAACATGAATTAAATAATGATACAGATTAGTATAATAGTTTTACAAAATAGTGTTACAAAATAGTAAAACCTAAAACATAAAACAAACAAACTGTATAGTAAAAGCATGAAATAAAATTATTAATATAGTAATAACATGAGTTAAAGAATGATAATGATTAGTATAATACAAAAATAGTAAAACATAAAACATAAAACAAACAAACAATATAGTAATAACATGAATTAAATAATGATAATGATTAGTATAATAGTGATACAAAATAGTAAAACATAAAACAAATAGACAATATAGTAATAACATGAATTAAATAATGATAATGATTAGTATAATAGTGTTACAAATAGTCAAACCAAAATCTTGGGGAGGTTGGGGAGTCAAAAAACTTGGCAGGCTATTTGCGTGGGTCATATGGGACACTATAGCCAAACCAAAATCTTGGGGAGGTTGGGGAATCAAAAAACTTGACTTATTCTCAAAAGCACTGGCGGCCAAGCTGGGATGGCAACTACTCACATCGGAAAGTTTATGGACCAAGGTGGCATATGCAAACTATATCAAACCCCTCAACATACTCGACTGGATCTGCACACAGCCGAATACTCTAAATATATCTAGTATTTGGAAAGCTGTAGTCAACACTATTCCCCTCCTCAGGGACGGACTAACTTGGCGTATTCGGGAAGGAAACTCCGTTCGCATTGGAAAGGACCCATGGGTTGGCTACGGCAATGCTCACATACTTCCCAATGAACTTATTGATCATCTCAAGGTCAGGGGTATTACCCACATCGCTCATATTGGCGATCCTGAACGCTCTACATTCTTACATCAGGCCTGGCTCAATGAACACAATCTGGCAATCCCGGCACAATGGCACAATGCATGGAACGAGTATACGGTGACACTATCCCAGGCGCATATTAGACTTACAGAGGGTCCTGATGAAATCATTTGGGCACTGGCCAAGAATGGGACATACTCACCTAAGATGGGATACCTTACTCTCATTGAACCTATCAGACCTCCCATTATTCATCCCACATGGCGGGCTCTTTGGAAACTCAAATCTGCTCCTTGCACCAGACTCCTATTCTGGAATATTCTTTTTGACAAAATTCCCACGGGCACAAATCTGATGAAACGCTCATTCCATGGTCCATATCATTGTCATCTTTGTCTAAATGAGGAGGAAAGCACTGCACATCTATTCCTACACTGTAATATCTCTAAACAGTTCTAGAATTTACTCACTGGACATATCCCTCAGTTACAGGATTGGCAGGGAAACTCTATCCTTGAGGCCTGGGAATCATGGTTCCAGCAACATTCAGGAAAATCGCGCAATATCCCTCTGCTGGCATGCTGGGCGATCTGGATCGCCCGGAACAAGGCAATTTTCGACCATCATGCTCCCCACTGGCCTTCTATTCTTCTTAATACCATTGCTGATTACAATATCATTCTAGACGAGGATACCTCTGCCCCGACTCGAATTCTCAATCCGCTGAACATCAACAAATCTAAACCTTGGGCCTTCTTCGATGGCTTAGCCCAAGAAACCGGCTGTGGCGGAGGTGCGATACTACATGTATCCGACACCCACTGTTTCAAATTGCAAATAAACCTGGGACGTGGTACAAACAACTATGCCGAACTTTGCACTGCCAAACATATCATACATTATGCCATCCAAAAAAACTGCAGACACTTACAATTATTTGGGGACTCTAAAATTGTTTGCAGCTGGCTGAATAACACTTCACAATGTCATACATTTACATTGAGTCACATTTTGGATGATGCAAGAAGGCTCATTACATATTTTGACTCATTCTCATGTACTCATATCTACAGGGAACAGAACACCTCTGCGGATCACCTTTCCAAAGAGGCTGCGCTCAGGCAAGGAGATCAGTGGTTGATACAGGAGGAGCTCGATGGACAGTTTTTCCAGCACTATCATCGGCCTTTTGACGACCTCATGGATGCAGGGCATTGATGCTAGATCACCTATATATTGTTTATTTGCATATAACATGTATTTATTGTTTATAATTTCAGCTATTACATTACATCTAAGTACAAGACTCTCTGCGTAGAGATCGGCCAGCACAATTTTGACCTTTTTCTCCCTGCGTGGAGTTTTATTTGATAACAATATTGAAGATCTAACTAGCCCCCTGTGTGGAGTACTTACTGATAACAGTTTTGAATCTGTACTAGTCCTACGGACCACGATCTTTGTTAGGCTTCATGCCTAAATATGAATGCTGCGGCATATACAAAATGTAATTTCTCATCTATAATAGAAATTACGACTTTTTTCCAGGGGAAAAACATGAATTAAATAATGATAATGATTAGTATAACAATGCTACAAAAATACTAAAACATAAAACATAAAACAAACAAACCATATAGTAATAACATGAATTAAATAATTATAATGATAGTAATAATATATTACAAAAGTTTACAATATAGTAAATAAAAGATAAAACAACAACAATTAGTAATGACATGAATTAAGTAATGAATTAATGATTAGTATAATAGTGATACAAAATAGTAAAACATATAAACAAGATAGACCATATAGTAATAACATTGAATTAATATAATGATAATGATAGTAATATATTAGTGTTACAAAATAGTCCCAAATAAACAAAAACAAATCCAACAAATGTAATAATATGAATTAAAATTATTAATATAGTTATAACTATAAATTGAAATAACGATAATGATTATATTAGTATATATAGTGTTACAAAAATAGTGAAAGCAGTAAAAAAAAAAAAAAAAAAAAAAAAAAAAAAAAAAAACAATATTGTACATTAACATGAATTTAGAATTTATTAATATAGTAAATAACATGATTAAAATTATTAATAAGTAATAACAAGAATTAAATAATGATAAGATTCGCTAATAGTGTTTAACAAAATAGTCCTTACATAATAGTAAAACATAAAACATAAAATAAACAAGCAATATACTAGTAACATGAATTAAAATTATTAATATATTAGTAACATGAATTAAATGATTTTAATGATTAGTATAATAATCCTACAAAATAGTGTTAAAAAATAGTAAAACATAAAACATAAATAGTGTTACAAAATAGTTTTACAATATAGTAAAACATTAAACATAAATAGTTTTAAAAAATAGTGTTACAATATAGTAAAACATAAAACGTAAAAGAAACAAATAATATAGTAATAACATGAATTAAGATTATTAATATAATAATAACATGAATTAAATAATGATAATGATTAGTATAACAGTGTTACAAAGTAGTGTTACAAAATAGTAAACCGAAAAACATAAAACAAAAAAACAATATAGTAAGAACAAGAATTAAAATTATTAATATACTAATGACATGAATTATGTAATTATAATGATTAGTATAATAATGTTACAATATAGTAAAACATAAAACAGACAAACAACAAACAATATAGTAATAACATGAGTTAAATAATGATAATGATTAGTATAGTAGTGTTACAAAATAGTAAAACATAAAACATAAAACAAACAAACAATATAGTAATAACATGAATCAAATAATTATAATGATTAGTATAATAGTGTTACAATATAGTAAAACATAAAACAGACAAACAAACAAACAATATAGTAATAACATGAATTAAATAAAGATAATGATTACTATAGTAGTATTACAAAATGGTAAAACATAAAACATAAAACAAACAAACAACATAGTAATAACATGAATTAAAATTTTTAATATAGTAATAACATGAATTAAATAATGATAATTATTAGTGTAATAGAGTTACAAAATAGTGCTACAAAATAGTAAGACATAAAACAAATAAATGATATAGAAATGAAATTATTAATATAATAATAAGATGAATTAAAATTAATAATATAGTAATAACATAAATTAAAATTATTAATATAGTAATAACATAAAACGGACAAACAAACAAATAATATAGTAACAACATGAATTAAAATTGTTAATATAGTAATAATATGAATTAAATAATGATAACGATTAGTGTAATAGAGTTTCAAAATAGTGTTACAAAATAGAAAAACATAAAACCTAAAACAAACAAACAATATAGTAATAGCATGAATCAACATTATTAATATAGTAATAACATGAACAAAATAATGATAATGATTAGTATAATAGTGTTACAAAATAGTAAAACATAAAACAAACAAACAATATAGTAATAACATGAATCAAAATTATTAATATAGTAATAACATGAATTAGATAATGATAATAGTATAGTGTTACAATATAGTAAAACATAAAACAAACAAACATTATAGTAACAACATGAGATTATTAATATAGTAATAAAATGAATTAAAATTATTAATACATTAATAACACCACTTAAATAATGACAATGATTAGTATAATAGTGTTACAAAATACTAAATCATAAAACATAAAACAAACAGAAAATATAGTATTAACATGAATTAAGATTATTAATACAGTAATAACCTAAATTTAATAATGATAATGATTAGTATAATAGTGTTACAAAATAGTGTAACATAATAGTAAAACATAAAACAACCAAACAAGCAAACAATATAATAGTAACATGAATTAAAATTATTAATATCGTAATAACATGAATTAAATTATTATAATCATTAGTATAAGAGTGTTACAATATAGACAAACAGAGAAACAGACAAACAATATAGTAATAACATGAATTAAATAAATATAATGATTAGTATAGTAGTGTTGCAAAATAGTAAAACATAAAACAATAAAAACATGAATAAAAATTATTAATATAGTAATAACATAAATTTAATAATGATAATGATTAGTATAATAGTGTTACAAAATAGTGTAAACATAATAGGAAAACATAAAACAAGCAAACAAGAAAACAATATAATAGTAACATGAATTAAAATTATTAATATAGTACTAACATGAATTAAGTAATGATAATGATTAGTATAATACTGTGACAAAATAGTGGTAAAACATAAAACATAAAACAAACAAACAATACAGTAGTAACATGAAATAAAATCCTTAATATAGTAATAAATGAATTAAATAATTATAATGATTAGTATAATAGTGTGACAAAATAACATAATAGTAAAAATAAAACATAAAAAAAACAAACAATAGAGTAGTAACATGAAATAAAATTATTAATATAGTAATAACATGAATTAAATAATTATAATAATTAGTATAATAGTCTTACAAAATAGTAAAAAATAAGACATAAATAGTAAAACATAAAACAAAAATAGTGTTACAAAATAGTAAAACGTAAAACATGAAAAGAAACAAACAATATAGTAATAACAATTACTAAATAATAATAACGATTAGTGTAATAATGTTACAAAATAGTAAAACATAAAACAAAAAACAAATGAACGATATACTAATAACATGAATTTAATTATTAATATAGTAATGACAATTATTAGATAATGATAATGATTAGTATAGTAGAGTTACAAAATAGTAAAACATAATAGTACAACATAAAAAATAAAAAATTAAAACAAACAATACAGTAATAAAATTATTAATTATAGTAATAAATTTAATAAAATTATTAATATAGTAGTAACATGAATTAAATATGATAAATATTAATATAATAGTCTAACAAAATAGTAAAACATAAAACACAAAACAAATAAACAGTATAATAATATCATGAATCAAATAATGATAATGATAATTATAATAGCGTTATGAACTAGTGTTACAAAATAGTGTAACATAATAGTAAAACATAAAACATAAAAAAAAATAGACAATATAATAGTAACATTAATTAAAATTATTAATATAGTAATAAGATGAAATAAATAATGATAATGATTAGTATAATAGTGTTACAAAAATGGAAGGCTTACTATCTCAAAAATGGAATCTAGGGTTTGCATTAAATCCTAGTAGAAGTCTAACATATGAATTCTAAAGTTAGATGCATTGTAGAAAAACACTTGTTTGAATTGCTTCTAGGGTTTGCAATATGTCATAAAAGAGTTTGTCATATCTTTGAAAATAATGTTGAAGCCCTAGAAATAATAAAACTGATATCTGAGAAACCAAAAAGGAACTGGATATGAGGGAAAATGGCTGGTTCGATTGCACGCGTAGGGCTCGGTTAGGGTTTCTCTCCACCGGCGGGCGCGTATTGGAACTGGTCCCCTACATCGCGCACAGGACCGACGACCCCGTTCAATCAACGCCCTGCGGGACTGTTTCCGGATGCACGATAACCGTCTGTTTTATTTTATTCGCACTGTTCATTGGATCCGTTTTTACCGCTGCTTTTTACTGAAGACTGTTACTGTCGCTTTTCGGATTTTCCTACGATCTGAGGTGTCTTCAGATCTGGGGTTGCTGCTGCCATGGAAGACTTTGAAGCCGTCGATTATTCCGCCGACCCTCTGGAAGGTGTATCCATCTGGCGGACCCCCATCTCCTCATCTGGCGGTCTCCATATATCTGGTCCTTCCGCATCCGCTCCTTACCATTTCCCTGATCAGAATCCGGGCATTCCTGTTATCCTCCCTGATGATCCCCCTACCTGGCCGGTATTCTCATCGCCTCCGCATTCCTCGACAACTCTAGGGTTTGTTTCTGGCTGCCTAAGCTCAAACCCTAGTCTCTATCCCCTGTCCTCTGGTCCAAACCCTCCGCCGTTTCACTATCTTCACCCGGTTATATCTGCTGGCTTCCCTCACTCGACCTGCTTTTCCTCCGGCAGTTTCACATCTGTGCCTCCGCTCTCGGGCCACCCCTCCATAACTGTCACACCGCCCACTGGTCTCCATCAAGACCCCCCGCTTACCAGCCGGCTGCCTGATCCCCCTTCCCCTCGAAACCCTAAAAGGCGGAATAAGTGCTTCAAATCAAGAGATAGTGACGTTCTCCTACGTCTGGAAGGGGATATTCGAATGGGTGATGCGATGGAGTTCGCAGACCGGGTACTGGTTGGACGCATCCGTGGCCGGAACTATACGGCAGCAAGATTGAAGACTTGGGCCACTGCTGTCTGGGGACATCACTTGGCGGAGATCCCTTTCGTTCAGACCTTTGTTCGGAGCTGGTTCGCCATGCGATTTGCCCGCGCGGATCACACAAATTGGGTTCTTTCATCCTTCTGGCACTTTGACCATGCCCCCGTACTGTTTAAGCGATGTACCCCCCTCTTTGATCCGGAGACTGAACAGATTGGTATTGGACCTGTTTGGATACGACTCCCAGGTCTTCCACTTCAATTCTGGTCTGAAGACGTATTCCAGCGCATTGGCAACGCTATTGGTACATACATGGAACATGACAGATCTTATACCCAGACGGGTATGATGGCATACGCTCGCATTCTGGTTAATCTGGACACTCGGGGGGGACTTCTGGAATCTATCACCATTCAGTGGAGGGACACATCTCGGAAGCAACCCATCGATTATGAGGGTATACCATATCGATGTCGTCGGTGTCATAAGGTGGGTCACATTTTCCGGGATTGCCCTCTCATCCGACGATCTAGGTCCCCTGATCAGGAGGATCGGAACCCGCGGCAGGCTACAGAGACTCATGGAACGCAGCATAATGAATCTCACATCCACCCTCAGACTGATGGTGTCAATATGGATGTACCGGCTGCAGCCAATACAGCACCGACCTCCACCGCTCCAGCTACATCATCTGCTCATCTGCAGCCGGATCACACTGGACCTCATCCTGGTATGTCACTCAATCCGTCATTGTATCATTCTTCATGTACAATATCGGATTTGCACTCTAATTCTATATCATTATCTGTTCCCCCTTCATCGGCCCCTCAGACTATCCCTCCAGCTCCGCCATCATTATCATGTTCCCTCCCACATCCTCCGCCGAATTGCCCCCCTTCTCGGGTCTCACTTCCACCTGCCCCCTCCTCAGAATTCCCTGTATCTGCCACCCCCAGATACGATCTCCGCCCGCGTACTAAGGATAAGGAACCAGATTTTGTGGGGTTGGATATGATCTCCGGACCACTGACCCTCAAGAACGCCAGGGGCAGACCCTCTCGCCACACTAAATGCCGCCTTACTACTGATGCCGAAATCGCCCTTGGGCGTCAAAAAACTATTTTCGGGGCCCTTAGAGCTCAGGATGGCCCCCTGCATACTCCTCCATGAAGATCCTATCCTTCAACTGCAGGGGATTCGCTAGCAATCCCAAAAAGCTAGCTCTGAAGAGGCTTCTCACATCATCTGCCTTGGACATCATATTCCTTCAGGAAACACTCTGCCAAGCCGACCCCCTTACCAAGGTATTTAACTCCTGGTTCCCCTCCTGGCACTTTCAAGCCATTGATGCTACTGGAAGGTCTGGAGGTTTGGCCATTGGGATTAACAACAGATCGGCTGAAATTCTGAATTATTTTGGGGGTCGAAATTTTATTGGTCTTGATATCATTTCCCATCATATTGGTCGGACCATTAGACTCATCAACATCTATGGCCCCTGCTCAGACCGTGCCACTTTCTGGAGTCACCTCCTGGAATCCGAGATCCTCTCTGCGGACAACATCCTTCTCGGAGGAGACCTTAATTTCTCCTTAGGCTTTTGTGAATCTTGGGGCCATAATGCTCAAATTGACCCACTGACTAACACCCTCACCAGCCTTCTGGAGGACCATAACTGGATTGACATTCCATCGGCACGTCTCCAATATACATGGACCAATAATAGAAATGGGGAACAAAGTCTGGCCAGAAGACTCGATCGTTTTCTTGTTAAAGAACCTCTCTACAACGTCCTGGCCCGCTCTCGACAATGGGTTGGAACTGGGGGCATCTCAGATCATCGTCCTATATTCTTTGAAGCTGAGAACACCTCCCAAAAGATCAAAAGTCCATTCAAGTTCAATGCATCCTGGTTGCAGGACCCCTCATATATTCGCCTGGTTCAAAACTTCTGGAACACCAATCCTATCCGGGACAATGAGGATATCTCGGCTGGTTTTGTTAGGAAACTATCTGAACTGAAAAGGATCACCAAAATCTGGGCTCATCAAAAGTGAATTCAGGACAATCAAACCCTTCAGGACGCAGAAAAAGCTATTGCTGATTTTGAAGCACAATCCTCTGGTACCTTCCCCACTCCAGAGAAGAAAGAGGAATATGCATCCCTCATCACCAGGAGATCTCAGATTTTGAAAGAAAGAGAGGAAAGCTGGAGACTAAGAAGTAGAGCCATCTGGCTCCTAGAAGGCGATGCAAACACAAAATTCTATCACAAGTTTGCTAATGGAAGGAAAGCGATTAACACCATCTGGGAGCTAATGGATGAAAATGGGCACCCAATCACTTCCCAGAGAAACCTGGCCAATTTGGCCACTGGACACTTCCGAGGTATATACAAGGCCCCAGCTGATGTAAACATCCTAGAAATAATGAGGATCATTGAACTCTTTCCTAGCTTCGTTAACCAGGAGGACTCTGAAGAACTTATGAAAGAAGTCACAATGGCAGAGCTGGAGGCTACACTTAAATGGTTTAAGAGGGACAAGAGCCCCGGCCCGGACGGCTGGACGATCGAATTCTATCTCTCATTTTTTGACACCCTAGGAAATGATCTTCTTCATATTGTGGAGGACAGCAGAAAAAGGGGTAGAATATCCTCGGCTATTAAATCGACCTTCATAGCATTGATTCCCAAATCTAATGCTCCCAAAACTTTCGACGATTTTCGGCCCATCTCACTATGCAACTGCCTCTATAAGATCATCACAAAGACTATTGCAAACCGCCTCAAGCCCTTCTTATCGCAGCATATCTCCTCGGAACAATTTGCCTTCCTACATCATAGACAGATTCATGAGGCAGTTGCATCAGCACAGGAACTGTTGCATACTATGCATATTAAAAAGCAGAAAGGTATGATCCTAAAAGTCGATCTATCCAAGGCCTTTGATCGATCAAATTGGTTATATCTGCGGCTGCTTCTCACCCATCTGGGGTTTCCTTACCCCTATATCAAATGGACGATGAGCTGCATTACGGATGTCAACTACAGTGTCTTACTAAATGGAGAAGCCACCAATTTCTTCACTACAGAACGTGGACTTCGTCAGGGATGTCCACTCTCCCCGTTGCTCTTTTTACTCATAATGGAAGGACTCAGCCGGTTTCTTGCATCTGCCAGAGAAAGACAACAAATAATGGGTATAAAAATAGCTGAGGATTTCTACCTCACACATCTCTTATTTGTGGACGATGTCTTGATTTTCCTTAATGGTAGCATTGGAGACTCTACTGCTTTGCAGCATGCCATGCACTTATTCCAAATGGCCACTGGGATGAAGATTAATGTACAGAAATCCACCATCACCACGGTGGGATGTACAGCACATGAAACTGCTTTCGCATTACAGAGATTTCCTTTCAACTCACTGACATTGGCCGATGGCATAAAATACCTTGGCTTCAGATTGAAGCCAATTGGGTATAAGATAGCGGATTGGCTTTGGCTCATCACCAAAGTGGAAAGGAGACTCCAGATATGGTACCATCGATACCTCTCCAAAGCTGGAAGATTGATCCTTATCAAAGCAGTCATAGAAGCCACACCAGTATACTGGATGGCTCTAACTTGGATTCCTAAAGGCATTCTACATCGTCTACAGCATATCTGTAGTCAGTTTTTATGGGCTGGACAGAAACCAGGCAGGCTATTTGCGTGGGTCAGATGGGACACTATAGCCAAACCAAAATCTTGGGGAGGTTGGGGAATCAAAAAACTTGACTTATTCTCAAAAGCACTGGCGGCCAAGCTGGGATGGCAACTACTCACATCGGAAAGTTTATGGACCAAGGTGGCATATGCAAAATATATCAAACCCCTCAACATACTCGACTGGATCTGCACACAGCCGAATACTCTAAATATATCTAGTATTTGGAAAGCTGTAGTCAACACTATTCCCCTCCTCAGGGACGGACTAACTTGGCGTATTCGGGAAGGAAACTCCGTTCGCATTGGAAAGGACCCATGGGTTGGCTACGGCAATGCTCACAGACTGCCCAATGAACTTATTGATCATCTCAAGGTCAGGGGTATTACCCACATCGCTCATATTGGCGATCCTGAACGCTCTACATTCTTACATCAGGCCTGGCTCAATGAACACAATCTGGCAATCCCAGCACAATGGCACAATGCATGGAACGAGTATACGGCGGCACTATCCCAGGCGCATATTAGACTTACAGAGGGTCCTGATGAAATCATTTGGGCACTGGCCAAGAATGGGACATACTCACCTAAGATGGGATACCTTACTCTCATTGAACCTATCAGACCTCCCATTATTCATCCCACATGGCGGGCTCTTTGGAAACTCAAATCTGCTCCTCGCACCAGACTCCTATTCTGGAATATTCTTTTTGACAAAATTCCCACGGGCACAAATCTGATGAAACGCTCATTCCATGGTCCATATCGTTGTCATCTTTGTCTAAATGAGGAGGAAAGCACTGCACATCTATTCCTACACTGTAATATCTCTAAACAGTTCTAGAATTTACTCACTGGACATATCCCTCAGTTACAGGATTGGCAGGGCAACTCTATCCTTGAGGCCTGGGAATCATGGTTCCAGCAACATTCAGGAAAATCGCGCAATATCCCTCTGCTGGCATGCTGGGCGATCTGGATTGCCCGGAACAAGGCAATTTTTGACCATCATGCTCCCCACTGGCCTTCTATTCTTCTTAATACCATTGCTGATTACAATATCATTCCAGACGAGGATACCTCTGCCCCGACTCGAATTCTCAATCCGCTGAACATCGACAAATCTAAACCTTGGGCCTTCTTCGATGGCTCAGCCCAAGAAACCGGCTGTGGCGGAGGTGCGATACTACATGTATCCGACACCCACTGTTTCAAATTGCAAATAAACCTGGGACGTGGTACAAACAACTATGCCGAACTTTGCACTGCCAAACATATCATACATTATGCCATCCAAAAAAACTGCAGACACTTACAATTATTTGGGGACTCTAAAATTGTTTGCAGCTGGCTGAATAACACTTCACAATGTCATACATTTACATTGAGTCACATTTTGGATGATGCAAGAAGGCTCATTACATATTTTGACTCATTCTCATGTACTCATATCTACAGGGAACAGAACACCTCTGCGGATCACCTTTCCAAAGAGGCTGCGCTCAGGCAAGGAGATCAGTGGTTGATACAGGAGGAGCTCGATGGACAGTTTTTCCAGCACTATCATCGGCCTTTTGACGACCTCATGGATGCAGGGCATTGATGCTAGATCACCTATATACTGTTTATTTGCATATAACATGTATTTATTGTTTATAATTTCAGCTATTACATTACATCTAAGTACAAGACTCTCTGCGTAGAGATCGGCCAGCACAATTTTGACCTTTTTCTCCCTGCGTGGAGTTTTATTTGATAACAATATTGAAGATCTAACTAGCTCCCTGCGTGGAGTACTTACTGATAACAGTTTTGAATCTGTACTAGTCCTACGGACCACGATCTTTGTTAGGCTTCATGCCTAAATATGAATGCTGCGGCATATACAAAATGTAATTTCTCATCTATAATAGAAATTACGACTTTTTTCCAGGGGAAAAACATGAATTAAATAATGATAATGATTAGTATAACAATGCTACAAAAATACTAAAACATAAAACATAAAACAAACAAACCATATAGTAATAACATGAATTAAATAATTATAATGATTAGTATAATAGTATTACACAATAGTGTTACAATATAGTAA
>APFE031407711.1:0-11546 GCA_000404065.3 Pinus taeda
TTAATTTAAAACAGGCCGAAGCACAGTTCTATCAATGTCGACTCATATAAACGATGCCACTCCATACCACTACACAGACAACCATTCTATATTGTAAATTCATACAATTTCAAATATATTGATTTCAGTTTCACCTGTATACAGCTTCAATAACTTGATTCGCATAATATGTCAACTTTTATCATTGTACCACAGACCAACACATTAACAATAATAATTCACCATTTATTCGTACCCAGTCCAGTGCAGTTGACATTGATTATGCAGATCGAAAAACTTTTGTTGGCCAGATATTTCATTTCTTTGGCCCTTTACAATTGCTGAAGGCTTACAGCCTTGTTGTTCAAGCCTACTCTCAAAATCACACTCACTCACAATCTCAATGTATTTTTCTCTCAAAACCCCCTCCTATTTATACAATTTTAAAAATAATCTAATTTAATGCTCAATCCCCTTAATTTCTCAATACCACTAAAATATCTCAACAAATCCTATCATCTAGAATCTTATCCGTTTATATCCTTAACTAGTCAAATTCTCTCATATCCTTTTATTAATAAAAGGATATTTACAAAATCCTCATTTTCTCCTATTTTATTTGAAATAACAAATTAATTAAATAAAATATTACAAATTGTCACACCCCCTTTTCTAACATATTTACAAAAAAAAATACCCTTGATGCTCTTGCATCATTACATTACCATGGCTTAGAAATACCACATGCCCAATATGATGTGTTGATATTCCATCTTCTTAAATTAATTAATGTGAGGTAATTTAATTAATAGAGTATATTTAACATGAAAATAAATATTATAATTGATATGTCAATATTACCATGAATATTCCAACATATTTCACGGGGTTTAAATACCTACGATGAACCTAATAATTAAATTATAACTATGAAAGATCTATTCTTATGATTAGCATAATTATAGGCATATATATTTTCAATTTTATTTTCAATTTAAGTTAACGGAAAATATTAACATTAAATTAAGACAAACTAGGGAAGCCATATAGATTAAATAGATTGAACTACAAATAAAATTCAATCCATGATAACCATCAAAATGGTTACCCCAATATTCCTATCACATTCCATAGCTTAAAAAAACATGGAAATTAACTAAATTATAACATTATTACAAACTATATTGTGATTGTTTATAAATAATATTTTTTTCATCCATATTTCAACAACAACAAAAAATCTTAGTGGAAAATTTTAGTGGTGAAATATGTCAATATTACTATGAACGTTAAAACATATTCCATGGGGTTTAAATATATGCCATCAACTTGATAATTAAATTATAACTATCAAATATACTCTTATGATTAGTAAATTATAGGCATATCTATTTTGGAGTTTATTTTCAATTTAAGTTAAAAGAAAATATTAACACAAATTAACAAACTAGCGAAGTCATATAAATTAAATCGATCTAATTACAAATAAAATTCAATCCATGATAATCATCAAAACTAGTAACCCATAATACCTATCACATTTCCTAGATTAAAAAAAAAAAGAAATTAACAAAATTATAAGTTTATTACAAGTTATATTGTGATTATTTAAAAGAATATTTTTTTGCATGCATATTTCAACAAAAAAATAATATTAGTGGAAAATTTTAGTGAAAAATAATCTTTGTTGGGTTTTCTTGATGCCAATATCAAGACCAAATGCATCACTATTTACTTCACACTTTTAATACCCATTATAGGATTACATTAATAGCCATGTTGTTGAATTATGTTACATATTGATATCCATTTTACCTTGGGATTTGAACTTGTGTCATGCTCTTAACCATTATATCTACTCAAACTATATAGTAGTATATCACTTTTTAGAAGCGATATATAATACTATTTCTTTTTTGGCTTCACTATTTACTTCACACTTTTAATACCCATTGTAGGATTACATTATTGGCCATGTTTTTGGATTATGTTACATATTGATAGCCATTGTAGCTTGGGATTTGAGCTTCTGGCATGCTCTTAACCATTAGATGTACTTGAAATATATACTATTATATCACTTTTTAAAAGCGATATATAATACTATTTATTAAGGGGACTTGAACCTTGAACCTCATGATTTTACTGTATCACTTTTTAAAAGTGATATATAATACTATTTCTTCGTTGGCTTGACCCACACATAAATGTGAACCTTAAATCTCATGATTTACATAATACTTCATAACAAGTTGGTCACCAATTGAGATGCCCCACAAATTTATATATAATAAATTATAACTATTTAATATACAAATAAAATCTAAACTTTTATATTA
Organism: Pinus taeda; assembly: GCA_000404065.3. Taxonomy (NCBI): domain Eukaryota; kingdom Viridiplantae; phylum Streptophyta; class Pinopsida; order Pinales; family Pinaceae; genus Pinus; species Pinus taeda. The sequence continues at coordinate 2,319 of APFE031407711.1, forward strand.
AATTAGAAAAATCAATTAAAAATATATATCTAATTATTTTTATTTTAAGATATAGATTTATTAATAAGATTAAGTTAAAAATTTAGTAAATTACAAAATAAATAAATTTAAAATATATTACTATTGTAAAAACTTATAAATAAAAAGGAAAACTAATCTAAATTTTAGAAAATAAAATAATTTAATTAAGCCATATTTTTTACGTATAATTTAAATCTTAAAAAATATAAAATTTAATTTAACCTAATGTAAACCTTTTATTTTAAAAATTTATAACTGAATTATGTAAGAAACCACCCTTATTAATTTAACCTCATGTAAACCTTTTATTTTAAAAATTTATAACTGAATTATATAAGAAACCACGCTTAATATAATTTTATTATTGATCCGGTTCTTCAATTAAAATTTTATGATACATTTAAACACTAACCATGTATCTACGTTGCATAATGTTCCTCGAAAAAGTTGAACAATGATAAGTTCTTGGAAAGCATCTTTCTAACGAAGTAAATATTTCACGAAGACAGTTGAAATATTTTCTGACATCGTAACAAAACGGATAATGGTCCCTTGATCCTCCTCGTGCTACGCAGTGGTCCCATATAGTGGTGGAATATTTTCTGACATCATAACGAATCAATAACGTGTCATTACTATCTCAATCGGACGGAAACTAAATTTGAATGTGGTCGTTTCGTACACTACGCCACGAATTTCTCCCTTGTTAAAAAACATACGCATTAAACAAGGAATCGGCTTTACATATGCATTCTTTGCCCATGCGGAAGTATTTTAATGTGTGAAAGGTGTTTTCAAATGTTTTGTTCTCTAAAAAAGAAGTATTTTCAATTTTTTTTATTGAATAATTGATTTTAATTTTTTAAGATAATTTTAAGAATATTTGTTAAATTGGAATTAATTAAAAGTGTGATTGACTATAAATATTTGCATATTTTGGAGTTTATATTCATGTTGAGATAAAGATCTAAATGTTCATGTTAGGGGAATTACAGATATATGGTAGTTTGGATTACAAATAAAAGCCCAGTATCCGTATCACAAGTTCGACGGAGTCAATAACATATATACACATATATACAATCCGTCGTTTTAGAGGAGAAATAACTATTTAGACTCTCTGACATGAATTTCTCTACAATCACAAAAACCAGTTAAGCGTTTTAATTGGCATATAGTTTCTTTCTCAATAGCAAATGCAAGATGTTTCCTATTTAAGGGAGCATGTGGGAAGATAGATAAAAGTGTTTTGTATATACACAATATATAGTCGAGTGAAACGAAATACTTAAGAGTACTTCTCCTAAAATGTCATCAATTCCCTAGTTGCGCAAAATAATGTAACTGTTCTCACGGTATCTGAAAATCATATTTTTTGAACTTTCCTATATATTTTTCAAACACAATATTTAGTTCTTTCCGGTTAAACTAATACACTTTTCTAATTTTCAGAGTGGAGTGCCCACTGATAGATAAAAAAACGTAGATGGCATCCCATGAAGTTAATATTTTGAACATAGCACCTTTTATTTTTTTTTACAAATATTTCTAATTTTATAAATATGGAAAATATTGTAATGATTATAATTATGATTTTAATTATTAATTATTAATTAATATTTTTAGTTATGATAAGTATTAATTAATATATGTCATTTGGTGATAGTTATTAAATAGATGTTAATTTAATATTATTACCTAAAAGACATAATGAGAGGTAAATTTTTACATTTTTCCCATATGTTTTTAAGCTTTCATGTTACTATAATTTGAAAAGATATGGTATATATACATATTCAAGAATAAAATTAGTTTCTTTATGGTATAATGACCTAGCAAATACTAGGTCAACCAACTAGTATGCTTACTTTAAAGTTTAGAAGGCAAGTCACCACAACAATACTTATAAGCAATCAACAACACAACCATATTTAACAAGGTATTATAGATGTTAGAGATCAAACAAAACAAATATATATTCAAGAATTTGTGCAGCTCACAAAAACACTCTACACTTCATCATTAATAATTAAGAATATATGTACTTTACATGCAAGTAGGAGAGTTAGAACAACCACATAGATGTAGAAACTAATCCCTAAGCTAAGTCTCACATAAAACTAATGAATGAACTCTCTCCAATAATAATTTCTCCATTAAGTTCAACACTCCCCTTTAATGGAGAAAGGGTTGACTAGTACTCCTAACATCTCCCTAAATAACTTAGATTTAATTATTCCAAGGGACTTAGTAAAAATGTCTACAACATTATCACAAGTATTACAATATTGAATATAAAACTCCTTTGACTGAACCTTCTCTCTAACAAAGTGAAATTTGATAACTCCCCTTTAATGGAGAAAGGGTTGACTAGTACTCCTAATATCTTCCTAGATAACTTAAATTTAATTTTTCCGAGGGGCTTAGTAGAAATGTATGCAACATTATCATAAGTATTAAAATATTCAATATAAAACTCCTTTGACTGAACTTTCTCTCTAACAAAGTGAAAATGTGTATCAATAGACTTTGTGTTTTTATGAAACCCTCGATTGTTTGTAGGTTTGATCAAGCTCTGGTTGTCACATCTGATAATTCTTGCATATTTTGTTCTTCTTTGGAATCATGGATAAGTCTCCTCAACCAAACTTCTTCACATCACACATTGCATGATACTTGGCTTCTACTAAAGACAAGCATACAATGTTCTGCTTCTTTTTGCTCCATGCAATGACCCCAGAAACAATGTTGAATGCATAACCTTTTATGGATCGTCAGTCATCTAGTTTTCTGGCCTAGTATGAATTTGAAAAACCTGTCACTCTAACATCAAATGAATCAATATATTTAATACCAATGTGTAAGGTTCCTTGAGGATACCTTAAGATTCCTTTTGTTGCAACCCAATGGTCCTTAAGGGTCTTTGAAATGAATTCACTAAAGACACTGACTGCAAAACCCAAATCCGACCTAGTTATGGTCAAGTAAATTAATGAATAATTATCTCCAACTCCATTAAACTTATCTAGAATGGGATCTAAAAGTATTATCATGAAAGAATTATCCATTCCCATTCACTGATGGGATTTTATTTGGAAAGAACCTCATCTCTGGGTGTCCCCTTTTCCAACCGTTTTATATTAGCTTTATTTATTTAAGCACAAAGTATTTACTTTCATTGTTACACCTTGGACCTAGCTTTTCTTAACTTAGGTTAGTAGAGAATATAATGGAGGGGGTTACATACTCTGGCCCTTAAATTTACATCGTCCTCAGTGTACTACTACATCTTACAATATTATTTCCTTTGTTCACACATAGCTTTTTCTGAATTTATAAATTCCCACGGCCTCGCCATTTCATGCACCTCTTCCTATATATCTATATATATATAGATCGGTTACAAAAGAGTTTTACCCACACATCTCCCTCCATTGCAACTGGTAGCATTTGTTTCAATCAATTTTGCGAGAGCTTTTAGACATAGAAACTCAACTTTGTCTACCATAGTTAATATCTTAACTTGATTTACAGTACTACTATTTGGGAAACTAGGGGTTACGTTTCCCACCTTTTAAATATAATTCCTCGTGTTCATTCTGTTTCAGGAAATTCATGTTCTTTCCTTACATTCTTCTAATCATTTTGTGTTATTGTCAACCACTTGCTTCCTGCAATTCCCCTCCATTAGTCACAACAAGTAAAACTAGCACATTTGACTAATCAACATGTATAAAATATCATATCAAATTAGCTCAAACATAACCATCAAAATCATATGTACCATCAATTATAGATAACCTATTATCCACATAGATCAAAATCATAATCACATTCATAGACAACTTAAATAAAACATTGATACTTATCCTTGAATCACTTCTTAGCTTCTTTCTTCAGTACGCACTCTGAGTCGATTGCCATAGCAGACAATCACCTAGTGGCTTTTCTTCTATCATGTGCACCCGCAGATAGTGTGCATTACACACACACAACTATACATGTAATATATCATCATGCAATACATGCATCCATACCAGTACCATATATATTGTTTGTACACATTATGTCCTGTACATGTGTAGCTAATTTCAATGTCCATAGCATGAAATATCCTTCATCCATTTTAACCATGGTAGTATTATGCCAAATATTCCTTCAATTTTTCATATTACCTTTAGGAAATTTTGACTAAACCATGCTCGGTTTGTCGATAGGAAATTAAGGAATTTCATGGTCTTGTTCAATTTCTATTATTCGAGCATAAGTAAATAATTTTTTTATGTGAATGTATTTAGGTGCTTTTATTTATCTAATCCCTTTCACCATGCTCGGTTTGTCTATAGGAAATTAAGGAATTTCATGGTCTTGTTCAATTTCTATTATTCGAGCATAAGTAAATAATTTTTTTATGTGAATGTATTTAGGTGCTTTTATTTATCTAATCCCTTTCACGTGTTTTGTGGTTGCATAATTATTTCATCAAACTCCTTCATACTACAACTTTATCATACCAATAACTTTGCGTTTTGGAATTTACTTGGTCGCTAAAACAGGTCATAATGACCTCTGCCAAATCATAAAGTAAGCATTTAATATAGTATGAATTTCAATATTATACTTGAGGTTTAATAGCAACTTTTAGCCTTGTCGTTAAGAAAATAATTATTTGGTACTCAAAAGTACTCTACACATAAACTAATCATGTCATATGATTTACTATTGTTCTATTTACACTCCTTCCTACACCTTGTTGGCCACGAATACTTTAGTGTATGTTCAAAACCAATTGAACAATAAATATGAAAATAGATACATCTCCCATACATGAGTTATAAATGAAGGTTACCATACTCTTAATTCCACATGCTCAAAGTTTTCTAGGTACTATGCCTACCAAGTTGTGAACCTAAGTTAATCACATTTTACACTTCTTCTTAAACATTAAATCACTGCTGGAAACAAAATAACATAACTCATTTATCAATTATCAAATGAATTATTTCATCGTTTAGGAAATATTTTTTATGTTGTCCTATTCAGAACCAACAACACTATTAAGGCAATCTAGCCGGCAAACTTCTTCAAGATTTTTTAGCAAACAAAACTATGTATAATGACTTTCACCCATTTTCATAATTGTCAATTCAAGTTGATAGTGTGAGTCACTGAGATAAAGATTGACATTTCATATTTAAGCATTAACTTTTTACATATTCTCTTGAGTGTGAAGAAAAAAATTTAAGCATTGAGTTTTTAAATTTCACTATTAGTTTTTTAACTTTGAAATTTTGTGTTTTTGATTGCAAAAACAATTAAATAACTCGAGTTTTTAACTTTGAAACTATCCATTTTTTACTTCAAAAGAAAATAAATATTATTTTGAAATTTAACTTTTAAATTTTTACTTTTTTATCAACTATTTACTCTTTCTAACTTTGAAATTAGTTTTCATATCATATAGCTTTGCGTGACTAGCCAAACCTACCTTTTCTTAAGGTCCTACACCTTTTTGTTTTTAATTTTAAATTTAACCTTTAATTTTTTACTTCGCTTTATTTAAATTTTAAACGTAAATTATTTTTTTGTTTTTAATTTTAAATTTAACCTTTAATTTTTTACTTCGCTTTATTTAAATTTTAAACGTAAATTATTTTGGTTTGTATTTTTTTAATTTAACGGGTGGTTTCTTTTTAATGAATGTAATTTATAATGTGTTTTCAAATTTAAGTTATTTTTTGCTTGTCGGGGCTGTACTTTCTAAATTTATGTAACTTTTTTGTTTTTATGAGCTGTCTTTTTGAAATCGAGCCGTTCAGTTCATAGCCGTTTTCTCACAATCCCAAATTTATATTCTGTTTATAAATTTAGATTATTTTTTGCTTTTCGGAATGTAGTTTCTAAATTTAAATAATTTTTTGCTTTTATGGGATCATAGATGTCTTCTTGCGGTTCCCTTCATAGCCGTTTTCTCACAATAACAATCTCACCCAGCTTCTTGAATTCCCTTCATAGCAGTTTTCTCACAATCGCAATCTCACCCAGCCAATATGTGATGGATTTCGAAACTATGCTCCTGCCCAATTGTTCGAGGATAGTGTTTTCTTGGCTCTGTATCTTTGTTGGGAGAGCGTGAGACTGGATCGTGTGTTCCATCTGTATCTTTGATGGGGGAGCGTCAAACAGAATATGTTTGAAGGTCGTGTGTTCGATCTGTATCTCTATTAAGACAAAGTCAGAATGAATATATGAAGATCATGTGTTTGATTCAAAGTCAACGCCCCGGTCACTTCATAACTTTACTTCCAATCAGGCTTGAGGTAAGTAACCATTTCTGTCAATTCAAATAGATCTTTGTTTATAATATTTTTCTGCAACTATGAATATTGTTTATTTTGTTTTCACATTTGAAGCCATGCCTCTGGATATCGTGCGTTCTGTATCTTTGTCGAGAGAGACTCAGACTTAATATATGAAGATCATGTGTTAGATCCACGCTCAACGCCGTTGTCACTTCATAACTCTACATCCAATCAGGCTTGAGGTAAGTGGCCATTTCTGTCCATTCAAATTAGGTTAACATTCCATGCCTCGTCTTCTTCGATCTTTCTTTGTAATTTGTTTGCATATTTGAACCCACGCCTCTTCTTCAAGCCTTGCTTTGAAGTATGGTTTATAAAAACATTTTACAACTATGGATAGCGTTTATCGACAATTTTCTTTGTACAATGTAATGTGTTGTTTATAAATTTTATGTGTAGCTATGGATATCGTTTATGGATATGTTGTTTATAAATTTTTTCTACAGCTATGGATATATATGTTATATATGTTGTTTATAAAAAAATTTTATGGATATGTTTTTTTTTATGGATATCGTTTTTGAATAATTTTGTTTGCAAATTTGAAATGTTGAACACTGGTTTATAATTATTTTTCTGCAATTTTGGAAATTACTTATTGATATTTTTCGTGTTTCATTATACATTTGTTCACACATTGAAAAGTCTAAACACTTCGTCATAAAGATTCGTCCTTAATTACTATATCGGCACAATCCGAGATATCAATCATTTATACACTTAGCCCCAAAATTATGATGCAAAAAACATAGAAATTCTTGCAAACAGTCACCTCTTTCCTGGTTTGTTAAATGATGGATTGGAAATGTTCCTTGGGTGGGTGATAAACTTTGATGTCTCATTTTTCTATCTATATTCTAATATGAAATTCATAGATTTAGCATAGATTCACTTTATATGAAAATAGATTTAGCATAGCTTCAGCTTTTTTTTATTGGAATTGGAATTTGGCACTCAGATTTAATATTTTTGAAATTTTTAATAAAAAAATAAATTCCACATTTTAAATTGTATTTTTAAATATAAAAATTATTCTTAATACTTTTAAATACAGACATGTAGAAATATGTATATGTGAAAAATAGTGAAAGCTATTTTTTTTTTCCAAATAAAACACGAAAATGTTGTCCTCTTAAACTAAATTACACTTCTATTACTCAATGTTCACTTTTGTTGTTCACGGCCCTTACAGCTTACTTTGATATTGAAAATCATAGGTGGCCACACATAATTTAACAACCTTTGTCATCACTTTGTTAGTGAAATTAAAAATAGTATTTGACATAAACTAGAAAACTAAGTTAAATTTTAGTAATTAGATTGTTGTGCTCATAATTAATTATTTATATTGTAAGTTTTTATACATATTATTTGTTATATTATAATGTATATATTGATATCTGAATTTTCTCAATAAGTATTATAAATAAAAATAATGAAATGATATGCAATTTTATTTTGTTTAAGCTTTCTCGGGAGGAAGAGAAGGAGGAGGAGGAGGCAGCGAAGGCAGAGGCAGAGGAGGTAGAGGAGGAGGTGGAGGCAAAGGCAGAGGAGGCATAGGAGAGGAGGATGAGGAGGAGGCAGAGGAGGTAGAGGAGAGGAGGAGGAGGAGGCAAAGGAGGAGGACAAGGTGTACGTGAAGGCAGAGATGGAGGAGGTGGAGGAAGAAATAGAGGTAGAGGTGGAGGCAAGGGAGAAGGAGGTAGGGGAGGAGGAGGAGGAGATGGAAGAAGAGGGGGAGGAGCAGGAGGAGGACGAGGTGGTAGCAAGGAGGAGGAGATGGAAGTAGAGGGGGAGGAGCACGAGGAGGAGGAGGTGGTAGCAAGGAGGAGGAGGAGATGGAAGCAGAGGGGGAGGAGCACGAGCAAGAGGAGGCAGTGGCGAGGAGGAGGAGTAGGTGGAGGCATAGGTGGAAATGAGGGAGGAGGCGCGGCAAGAGGAGTAGGAGGTGATGGAGGAGGAGGTGGAGGGGATGGGGTAGTGCGAAGGTGAGTGACGACAATGGCAGAGGATGCGGTCGAGGCAAAGGATGCAGATGAGGACGAGGAGTAGGAGGAGGCAAAGGTGGAGGCGACGACATTGGCAGTGGCGGTGGTGGTTGTGGCAGATGAAGAGGAGGAGCATGTGGTGGTGATGATGGTGGTGGTGGAGGTGGAGGAGGAGGAGGGGGTGAAGGCAGTTGAGGAGGAGGTGGAGGTGGTGGTGGAGGTGGAGTAGGAGGAATAGGTGGAGGAGGTGGTGGTGGCGGAGGAAGAGGAGATGGAGGAGAAGGAAGAGGAGGAGGTGGTGTTGTTGGTGGATGAGATGGCAGAGGTGGTGGTGGTGGAGGAGGAGGTGGAGGTGGAGGATGAGGAGTAGGAAGAGGCAGAGGTTGAGGTCGTGGAGGAGGAGGATGGGGTGGTGGATGAGTAGGAGGTAGACGTGGAGATGGAGGAGGAGGAGGAGAAGGAAGTGGAGGAGGAGGAGGTGGTGGAGGTGGAGAAATAGGAGGTGGAGGTGGAGGTGGATGTGAAGGTGGAGGTGAAGGTGGTGGAGGTGGAGGTGGTGGCGGAGTAGGAGGTGTTGGAGGTATAGGTGGATGTGGAGTAGGGGGTGGTCAAGGTATAGGTGGATGTGGAGGAGGAGGAGGAGGAGGAGGAGGTAGAGGTGGAAGTGGTGGTGGAGGAAGAGTGGATGTTGAGGTTGAGGTGGAGGAGGAGTTGAAGGTTTATGTGGAGGTTTAGGTGGAGGAGGAGGAGGAGGAGTAGGAAGAGGAGGAGTAGCAGGAGGTGGTGTAGGTGGAGGAGGAGGAGGGTGTGGAGGAGGTGGAGGTGAAGTTGTAGGTGGTGGTGAATAAGGAGGC
>APFE031407712.1:0-12833 GCA_000404065.3 Pinus taeda
ATAATACAAAGATTATGTTAATTCAGATTCTTTTTAATATTGTTCTACAGGCATTATGCTAATTCAGATTCTTTTTAATATTGTTCTACAGGCAAAAAGCTGAAGAGCAATCTGAACTAAGCTCGAGTCATGATTTATGCGCTCCAATTACCATACAGGAGCTGAAAAGCCTTCAACAAGGAAGAATCTTTCACGGGGATGTTCTTGTTATTTATAAGACAATTGTTGATCAAGCACACGGCATCCAATTGTTACGCGCTGACCTAGTAGATAGCAAAGGAAATATGGCAATCACACTCAATGTGCCACATAATCTCATTCCTACTGCCGAGCAGAAACTTGTAGTCGGCCAAGGAATTTGTATAAAAGATTTTAAAGTCTCTCCGAAAACAGTTTATGACCATTCAGACTGCAACTGGATATTAGTTTTACATGAGAAAAGTATCATAGAAACTATCCCAGCAGTGTGTACAGAATACAGATTTGTACCGACAACCACTATTAGCCAACTGACAAACACAACTGGATTTGCAATCGGTACAGTAGCTGGTCTTGTAACATCAGCTAAAGAAATAGGTAGCCAATATGTGCTAAATATCAAGGATGGCCCATGTCAAAAAGACACAGCTTCGGTATATACAAACTCAACGATTTATACTTTTTACATTTACTTAGAAGCAATTGCATTAGTGTTAACCCTTGGTACATTTTGCAATGTAGGTTTATCTTTTCATTGCATTATTGTTAACCCTTCCTACATTTTGCAATGCAGCTTTATCTTTTCAATACATTTAAGCCAATTTTCAAATTGATACAACAACAAATTTCAAAACAAGAAGCACCAATGGTGCTGTTTCGAAATGTTGTCAGAGGACCCCACGCATCTCTACGCACATGCAGATCCACTTTCATAACAGCGGTCAAATCGAACAGAGTACTAGCAGACCTGAGCAAACTAGCAATGGCAACAACAAAGGTTGTTTCCTAGTCCACAAAATATAATTTCTAATTCTTTATTTGTTGTTTTGCTAAATTATTCGCTATTCTTCCAATTTATCTTTTTTATTACAAGATCTAATGCTAAAACTCCACTGCAACCTATTCTCCTAAATTATCATCTTTCATATATCGTCTTTGTAGTATTTTTTTATTACAATATTTAATTTTTTATTAAAATATCTAACCTTAAAATTGTACTTCAACATGAAGCAGGTCAAAGGAATGTTAACCATAGCAGATATACATGCAGACCCATTTGTCATAATCTGCAACAACTGCTTTGTTCCAGCAGACACATTTGGAACAGTTTCCGCAGATCAACTTAACTGTTCCACGTGTCAAGAGTTAACAACATACCAACGCTGTTTACAATTGCATTGTGTCATCCAAACAGAAGGAAATGTTCAGCACAAGTGCATCCTAAAAGGCAATTTGCTTTTGGAGCTTTGTCCATCTCTAACAGGACTGACATATGAGAAATATCTAGAAGACGTTACTGATGTCACGTACAGCTTACGAGATTTCCATGTACACAGCAGCTTCCTGTTAGATAGTTCCGATGTCATTGTGCGTAGAGAATGACTTATTTTACTGTTTGTAACCTTTATTTTACCGTTTGTAACCTGCTGCTCAAGAAGAACTGGAACTATGAATTTTTGTCGAAGAATTTTTGTTTGGAGCTCAGTTGTCATTCAAGATAACCTTTATTTTACCATTTGTAACCTGCTGCTCAAGAAGAACTGGAACTATGAATTTTTGTTGAAGAATTTCTGTTTGGGTCTCAGTTGTCATTCAAGACCTGGATATCCATGTAATATATTTGTATTCTTATCACTGTTTTGGAACTTGTTTCTTTTCTCATCTGATTACTTTTTCGAACTACTTATTTATTGAACTTTAGTTCTTAATTATTCAAGAACTAATATTTGTATTCTTATCACTGTTTTGGAACTTGTTTCTTTTCTTATCTGATTACTTTTTCGAACTACTTATTTATTGAACTTTAGTTCTTAATTATTCAAGAACTAACTGCCTTCTTCTCTAATTAGTCATTCAACATTACTATTTTGAACCAAGTAGTCATTTAAAAACTAAGTGACTCGTTTTTGAGGCGGAGAGCTTTAATAAAATTGTCATACAACATCTCCATGAGGACTTTGTTTAACCTTTGATATTGCAAGATCCTAATTTGGTAGCTTTTTCAAGATGCATCCTTTTACTGTCCTCGTAATTTTGTCTTATTGCTTGTTGAACTGCTATTTCGGACTGCCATTGGCTCAGGTGTGTTGTGGTCCATGTGCTACTAAATCCTAAATCAGATGTACTTTAAGAAGGCACAGGATTTTGAGTACGGTTTAGGTGTTTATTTGCTGTATGGATCAGAAGATTTTGGAAAATACTAGATCATTGTGTCACATATTTCTATCCCAAGAAGCAAATTGTCGTAAGAAACTATGGTGAGCTAGATTATGCTGGTAGAAAGAATGGTCGATCAACTGTCGTTTTTATGTGTCACATACTGGAGTTGTCAGTAGGCAGCAGTGATGGTCAACTCAAGGCTTGTTTGTTTAATTAACTGCAGATTGTTTGTAAGAAAATATGGTGTTTTGTGAAAATATTAATACCAATAAGTTTCTTTACTATTCCCATCAGCCTTGTATAGTTCTGGTGTGATAGAAATTTCAATGTCCCTCTGTATTTCTAGTGCATATCTCTTTTACAGCTTACAAGTATTATGAAAATGATGGAAGGATGATTAGCAATAACAATTGATGTGCTCTGTATTTAGGTGGTGGCTCATTTGTCAGCCATTTATCCAAAAGATGCAGAAGCACCTTCTGCGGGGCTAGACGACATGACGAAACTTGCCTATTTGCATGAGCCAGGTGTTCTACAAAATTTGTATGCTAGATTTGATCTTGATAAAATTTATGTAAGGGGCCTGCTTTGCTGTGCTTCTTTCTAACTAACACGTTTAGTGTTTTGGATACTTTTGAGAAGTACCTTCCTGTTTTACTACAATGGCACTTTAGAACTACCTAAAGCTATTATGGTCTAATGGAACAACATCTTATTGACAGACATAGACAGGGAATATATTGATTGCTGTCAATCCTTTCAAAAAACTTCCACACTTGTATGACACCCGTATGATGGAACAATATAAAGGTGCTGCTTTTGGAGAGCTAAGTCCTCATGTTTTTGCAGTGGCAGATGCCTGTTACAGGTACCATCATGTCCTAGAGCAACAAGTCCTGGAAGTAAGAAACAACTGCATTCTTTGTCATACATATGGTTATAGGTAATGCTTCTCCATAGCTTATAGTGTACTTGTTGCTGTATTACTAAAATAATGTGTACTCGTTATGTCTACAGTCAAATCCCGTTCTTGAAGCTTTTGGTAATTCAAAAACCGTCAAAAACAACAATTCCAGGTGACTCATAGAAGCGCAACTATGATTTATTTTGTAACTAGCCAATTGAACTAAGCTCAACAAAATGGATTTCAGAATGACAGTGAAACATATGGTGCTTGTATATCTCATGATTCATCTGATAGAAAACCATCTGTGATGCAGTTGTTTTGGCAAATTTGTTGAACTCCAGTTCGACAAAAATGCAAAGATATCAGGAGCTGCTCTGAGGATGTACCTTCTAGAAATTTCTCGTGTTTGTCAGGTCTCTGATCCAGAGAGAAATTATCACTGTTTCAATGTGGTTCCTAATTGTCTCTTTTGCAGAACCTTTTTTCCAGTGCTAGGGTTTATCAAAAGGATCTGGAAGCAACTTATACAACAATTCATTAATATTAAAATTGATGTTTCATTAATTTTAGTTTAATCCTTTAAATAGAGCCCAAGTTCTATTTAGTTTTAGTAATTGTTGCATCAATTTAGGGTTGCATTCCAGCATTCGTTGATATGTTTTTCTGGGGTTTTGTTTTACCTAATTGTCTCTTTTGCAGAACCTTTTTTTTAGTGCTAGGGTTTATCAAAAGGATCTGGAAGCAATTGCTTAAAGTGCCATAAAGTGCTCGATTCTATTGCTGGCTTTGTAAAGACCACCGGTGCAATAGCGATCTTGAAATTATTGCATGAGCAGAGCCCAAGTTCTAATTCACTGCATTTTTTTCCCTTGGTTTTCCCAGATAACCATACTGGGACACATTGCATTGTTAGAAGATTTTGGAAAATACTAGATCATTGTGTCACATATTTCTATCCCAAGAAGCAAATTGTCGTAAGAAACTATGGTGAGCTAGATTATGTTGGTAGAAAGAATGGTCGATCAACTGTCGTTTTTATGTGTCACATACTGGAGTTGTCAGCAGGCAGCAGTGATGGTCAACTCAAGGCTTGTCTGTTTAATTAATTGCAGATTGTTTGTAAGAAAATATGGTGTTTTGTGAAAATATTAATACCAATAAGTTTCTTTACTATTCCCATCAGCCTTGTATAGTTCTGGTGTGATAGAAATTTCAATGTCCCTCTGTATTTCTAGTGCATATCTCTTTTACAGCTTACAAGTATTATGAAAATGATGGAAGGATGATTAGCAATAACAATTGATGTGCTCTGTATTCAGGTGGTGGCTCATTTGTCAGCCATTTATCCAAAAGATGCAGAAGCACCTTCTGCGAGGGGCTAACTTGCCTATTTGCATGAGCCAGGTGTTCTACAAAATTTGTATGCTAGATTTGATCTTGATAAAATTTATGTAAGGGGCCTGCTTTGCTGTGCTTCTTTCTAACTAACACGTTTAGTGTTTTGGATACTTTTGAGAAGTACCTTCCTGTTTTACTACAATGGCACTTTAGAACTACCTAAAGCTATTCTGGTCTAATGGAACAACATCTTATTGACATACATAGACAGCGAATATATTGATTGCTGTCAATCCTTTCAAAAAACTTCCACACTTGTATGATACCCGTATGATGGAACAATATAAAGGTGCTGCTTTTGGAGAGCTAAGTCCTCATGTTTTTGCAGTGGCAGATGCCTGTTACAGGTACCATCATGTCCTGGAGCAACAAGTCCTGGAAGTAAGAAACAACTGCATTCTTTGTCATACATATGGTTATAGGTAATGCTTCTCCATAGCGTATAGTGTACTTGTTGCTGTATTACTAAAATAATGTGTACTCGTTATGTCTACAGTCAAATTAATTGCAGATTGTTTGTAAGAAAATATGGTGTTTTGTGAAAATATTAATACCAATAAGTTTCTTTACTATTCCCATCAGCCTTGTATAGTTCTGGTGTGATAGAAATTTCAATGTCCCTCTGTATTTCTAGTGCATATCTCTTTTACAGCTTACAAGTATTATGAAAATGATGGAAGGATGATTAGCAATAACAATTGATGTGCTCTGTATTCAGGTGGTGGTTCATTTGTCAGCCATTTATCCAAAAGATGCAGAAGCACCTTCTGCGGGGCTAGACGACATGATGAAACTTGCCTATTTGCATGAGCCAGGTGTTCTACAAAATTTGTATGCTAGATTTGATCTTGATAAAATTTATGTAAGGGGCCTGCTTTGCTGTGCTTCTTTCTAACTAACACGTTTAGTGTTTTGGATACTTTTGAGAAGTACCTTCCTGTTTTACTACAATGGCACTTTAGAACTACCTAAAGCTATTCTGGTCTAATGGAACAACATCTTATTGACAGACATAGACAAGGAATATATTGATTGCTGTCAATCCTTTCAAAAAACTTCCACACTTGTATGATACCCGTATGATGGAACAATATAAAGGTGCTACTTTTGGAGAGCTAAGTCCTCATGTTTTTGCAGTGGCAGATGCCTGTTACAGGTACCATCATGTCCTGGAGCAACAAGTCCTGGAAGTAAGAAACAACTGCATTCTTTGTCATACATATGGTTATAGGTAATGCTTCTCCATAACTTATAGTCTACTTGTTGCTGTATTACTAAAATAATGTGTACTGGTTATGTCTACAGTCAAATCCCGTTCTTGAAGGTTTTGGTAATTCAAAAACCGTCAAAAACAACAATTCCAGGTGACTCATAGAAGCGCAACTCTGATTTATTTTGTAACTAGCCAATTGAACTAAGCTCAACAAAATGGTGCTTGTATATCTCATGATTCATCTGATAGAAAAGCATCTATGATGCAGTCGTTTTGGAAAATTTGTTGAACTCCAGTTCGACAAAAATGGAAAGATATTAGGAGTTGCTCTGAGGATTTACCTTCTAGAAATTTCTGAAGCAACTTATACAACAATTCATTAATATTAAAATTGATGTTTCATTAATTTCCTATTTAAACATGTTGGTCTCTATAGCCATTTTATTATAGGTCATTTATCCATTTTTCTATAAGAGGATAGTAACAACAATGGATAGATATACTTTAATACAAACCCCGCTGCTCTGCTGCATGGCAGCTTCTCAGTGTTCTTTTTGCTCCTGGCTTAATGGCCCGGTTGTTGGTTAGATTTGCTCCATTTTATCGTAAATTGACTTTAGAACATTTGGAAGTCCATAAGTAAATCCGTGGTGTAACTAACTCCAATGTGCAAACATATGCCATCTTTTCCCTGCTTATCTCCTTTCGATGTATTCCGTTTGAGGTGCTTTATAAGTGTCATGTGATTCTTCAGCAATGAGGTTATGATATTCTGAACTACGTAAGAAATATTCCCAGCCCTGCAATTCTTAACATAATCTAGGTTTCCTAGTTGCCAGTTAGATAGGTTGCTACTGGCTCATTTCAATAGTCACCTTCATGTTTCAATACTGACCTTCATGTTCAGGAAACAGGGCCCAACAACCCGAGCGAAGTTTGATCTTGGGAAGTTTGATCTTAGGTCACATTTAGCATTAGAGTTACTGGAAGTTACTAAATTTATGACCAAACTATTGATTAGAGAGATCATATCTATAATACAAACCCTGCTGCTCTGCTGCATGGCAGCTTCTCAGTGTTCTTTTTGCTCCTGGCTCATTTCAATAGCCAAACTATTGATCAGATAGATCATATTGGGTTCACTGTTTGGTTATTCAAGGATGCCTCTATGGAACAGTTGAAGCTCATAGCACCTTAGTCGAAAGTTATGCTATAAATTGAGGTGAAACTGCTGCTCACCAACCTTAACCTTTGTCACTATGCGTGTCAATAGCTAAGTGAGGCAAAATACTGTAATGGCAAAATGCAAGAGTTGCAACTTGCTGTAAGTCTGACTGTGGGCATAGCCATGACTAGTCACATAAGAGCCTGTAATGAAGCATGGATTGCAGGTGCAATAGTGATCTTGAAATTGTGCACTGTCCATAAATTCACTTTAACCTACAATTAATTAAATGCACAACTAAGTCAAGCAAAGTCGAAGTCCCAAGCCAGCCTCTTTTGTCAGCTGGCACTTGCATCTCCAATAAATGCCCTTCATATTCATATTGGATAATATCAAATTAGGCCGTATATGTATTCATGTATTTATTTCTGCACCTGTCTGAAATCTATCCCTTGTCAGAAATCTATCCCGCACAAGTGTTGCGATCTTCCACGGCCTTCCCTAGTTGATTGTACAACACGTTTCTGTATTTACCCACTGTCTTTCAATCTTTTCAAATGATTACGTCTTACTCCTACTAAAATATTCTCAAAAACCCAGTGCCATTCACACTTAAAACCAGCTTGCAAACATCCTGAACTCTTTTATAAATTACTTTCAGCACCTACATATTGACATACATCTCTCTGCTTCACAGAACATGGAATCCATCAGCATAAGCCAACTTACTGAACTATCAGCATTGTTTCTCTTAGCACTTGTCCTCATGACTCTTTTGATTATGGATATCGTAAAAGTAGAAGCACAACGAAAAAAGAAAGCAAGAAACGGCCACTAACAATAGGATTCTTCTTTCGCTCTTTGTTTACAGATATCTTAATCATCGGAGTTATCAACACAAGTAGCAGCTGCAGACGAGCTGGTAAAAAGTGATTTGGTTCCTTGCTCAAGGGACCCTGTATCTTAAGCTCATGTCGCGAATGAGTTTGATTCCCATGCGAATCCAGAAGGCGTGGAATGAGTATTGTTTCCTGAAAGCATAAAGTGTAGATGCGGATCGATGCCAGGATCAATGGCTAAAATGCCTACTGAAGCCCCTACTGCTGACTGCTGGTGGCTACAACTGCTAAGCACGCACTAGCGACGAAAGCCCCTACTGCTGACTGCTGGTGGCTACAACTGCTAAGCACGCACTAGCTACTCATCGCTGCAACTACTACAGCCCCCACTGCTGGCTTCAGTTCCTTGCTAAAGCAATTGCCAGCACTAAAGCAATGTTCTTTTTGCATCAAATACTGAGGAGGTTGTAATGCTTCATTCATCGCATTCTGCAAATAACAACACTGAAATACAATCTGAAACAAAATGTCAATTTGACATCCGTTGTGTATCTTTTCTGCACTTCATTAGCTGCTTCTGCTGGTTTTGGTGGCGTATCAACTCTAGCTTTTGGGCAGAGCACTTTTGGCCAACCGTGAGCTGCTGCTACCAACACGAATCTGATAAGACCAGTTTCCGATCCATCAAAAGCATAGGAGGTAGAGCTACTTTACTTTCTGTTTGAGACTCTAAGTTAACTGGTTTATACTCCTGCTCTTGGGAGCAACCTGTTTTCTATCAGCACATCATCAATTCTGTCACAGAGCAAGCCAGCAGGCCTTGTACAGCCAACTGTATGTTTCAGTTTTGCTAATGTTTTCCATTGTATCAGGCTATGAGCTATACTCTATTGCAGTTTGAAATATCATATTCCTCTAATGAGATGCCCAGAGCATTATATTTAGCTCATTAGGAATTCTTACAATATGCTTTTCAGTCTACTTCAGACTCCTGCTTTTGGCCAAAGCACTCCTGCTTCACAGAGCAAGCCAGCAGCATTCTGCAAACTGTAACAACAAGCTTTAACTGTAAGGCTGCTTTTTCCATTGTATGAGGCTATGAGCTATACTCTATTGCAGTTTGAAATATCATATTCCTCTAATGAGATGCCCAGAGCATTATATTTAGCTCATTAGGCATTCTTACAATATGCTTTTCAGTTACAATATGCTTTTCAGTCTACTTCAGACTCCTGCTTTTGGCCAAAGCACTTCTGCTTCACAGAGCAAGCCAGCAACATTCTGCAAACTCTAACAACAAGCTTTAACTGTAAGGCTGCTTTTCCCAGCTTTAACTGTAATCCCAGCTCAGGGCAGGGACTTGTTGCCCTGCAACTCCTCTTGTTTTCATAGACATCATACATTTGAGTATTAAAAACATCTTATTAAAGTGTAACCGACTTTATTTATCAATGACTTTATGTTTGCCAAGGAGGAACCCAAATGTGAAATTATGAAGGGTTAGTTATGATAATTGAGATATACAAATACTGAAAAGTGTAATATTGATAATTGAAAATTATAAAGATTTTAAAATGTAAAAAGATATTTATAATATTTCATTTAAGAGAATTTAAATGATAAAATATATAATATTTAATAAAATTTATATATTTATATCTATATTGATCACTTGTAAATTAATTTTTTAAAAGTAATAAAATTTATTTAATTATTGTATATGATTTCAATATTATATTTTCATCTATTTCATATATAAAACTGAAATTTTAGAGATAAGATGATTTATGTTTTCTTTCATATTTATCTTACTTTTATATATAATATATATATAAATGTTAATAAAAATTAATATATACAATAAAGTGTTAATAAAATTAATATTAACCTTTAAATCTCATTTTATATTAAACCTATAACCTTTAAAAATAAAACCTAATTTATAAAAAAAATTAATCAATATAAATCTTTAAATATAATTACATAATTTCTAATAAAAATATGTCAAATTATAATATCTAATCTACTAAAATTATATATTAACTTTAACATCACCACACTTTAACAATAAATCTAATGGTCTCCGTGAAATAAATTCTCAACCCAAAAAATATTAAAACAAGCTCTATAAATCAAATGCTTTACGAAAACAGAAAGAGTAAAAATCACCATTACATCGTAATAGGAAATAATATTTCACAAAACTCTATTGACTATATAATTTATATTAAGAAATAATAACAATTATAATAATTAGTATGAGAATTATTATAAGATCATCTACCATATAGATAAAAACATAAACAAATTAATATAAAAATTATTTAAAAAATTTGTAATTTCTAAAAGTCATCTATATTAAATAGAATTATGAAGGTTCTATTATTATAGAACGCCACTTACAATATTATCTCTAAAAATTTAATCACTCCACTCGAGAAACAAATTCTTTACCTAATTAAAATTGTAACATCTACAGTTAACTTACCACTTACGTACATAAAAAAAAAAGTTATAAAAATTTCCATTCGGGACTTTGGTAATTGGTTCATTATATGCAATCACAATAATTTGATTGTTTTATTCATAAGTCCATAGAATTGACATGCACTGGATCTAATGAATCACACAGATTGTATTAAAGTTGAAAGGATTGGGTTTAGGTGCGAATGATCCGCCATGTGATTTTCCCATCCTTACCCCTAGGTTGACCTATTATCCTCTGTACCTGGAGCCACGCAACAGGGAAACATGGAGGTAGATTGTGTGCGCTCGCCAGATGGGTCATGCTACTCACGCCATCTGTTTGGTTTTGATGTCATTGATCAGGCTCATGCAATCTGAAGGTGGAGAACGCTTAAGGTTTCAACCCATAATAAATTCTTATCCTCGGCCTGTGTGTGGTTCATTGTTGCTACTGCTCCTATGGTTTCTTGTTGCTCCGCAAGGGTTTGTTGTTTTCCAAGGATTTTCTATTTTGCAAGGGTTCGATGTCTTGATCAAAGTTCTTTACTATTTATGCATCCTCTGAAAATGATGAAGGCAGTAGCCATTGCCAACACAGGGTCAGGTAAACCCATCAAGTCATTGTTATGTGGTCTTCTTAGATTGTATGGCGGTATTTACTGTAAATATGGACCGTGGTTTTGGCACTGCGTTAACACTTTGCCTCTACTGCGTTGGAAATCCCCATGGCACTTCCATCACTACGGGCGACAATTGATTCTAGGACATAACAGCAGAAGCTAACTTTTGAATGCTTCTGAACGTGAATGGTTTAAATCCTTTGGTTTTCTTAACATTTCGCATGTTGTTTACTCACTGTGGACATGGAAGTTGCCTCTTGTGGGAATCAACCAGTTCCAGGTAACAAAATTTTCCCCTATGTCTATTTACTAGGTCTGTTCAACTTTTCCCATAAGGTTTTCTAATTTAATGTTTCAATTGCCCTGATAGGTAACTACATGTGGTTAATGGTATTAGAGTTGGTGAAGGTCATCCCTCATCAGAACTTAAATTGCTCACAGTGACATTGTTGGCTCTTCCAGGTTGGAATCTTACCTCTGGCATGAATTAAGTTATGGAACATTTCTTTCATGGTCAAATATAGAGACTTTGCATCGGACTGGTTCAAGTTTTATTATTTTGTTGATTATGTAATTATATAACACACATGAATAGTTAAGGGAACTCTACGTAGGCTCTTTCGGTAGTTTTTAGGGAGAATACTCCCGTTCTAAATTCGACAGAGAGTTTAAGCTCTTTTCCGCAAAGGATTATTTTGTCAAATGACCACTTAAGTGAACCAACTTATGTTTTGTTATTTAAAATGCTTAAATTATGCACTAATATTTACAGGACTTTATCCTATCTATTCATATGATTGGAAATGGTAATTAATTAAGTTATTTTCCATCGTAGTTGCAATTTGGGCCAATAGGACCCTTCTCTTCTTCATGCAAGTACTAACTAGGATGATTGGAATTCGATTTAGCTTTCATTCAAGATAATTCTAGCTGAAATAATTACTCTGTCAAAATTGCGTGATTGCGTAGTCAAGATATGATGTTGCACCTGCATTGAAATAGTTTTATGAATCTTGTTGTCTTTATATTTTAAATCTATGAATAATAGTTACATAATTTATGTATCTAAATCTGCGTTCCAGCAACTGTATATTTATTGTCTTTCTATTGTTGTCATTTGTACAATGTATGTAAAACTACTCAGGTTATTCTACGGATTCTCGGATATAGTACTTTGTAAATAATTTATTTCTATATCTTACGAGTTTAACTTTTCCTATAATGGACAATGTACTGTAATTACTAAAAGAAAATTCTCTTTCCTTTTTGTTGTGTTATATATTAATTCTATGGTTATTAGAATACACTATCTACCACATGATTAAATAAAAGTTGTTTCTATTTCCCATAATTACACTTTTTCTTATGACTTCTAAATATATTTTGTCATTCCCGAATTTATTCTATGACGGTTCAAACATTACAATTTTACTCGATCATTAGAAGTTAATCTCTACATGCTATCATTAACTCTAGAAAGAAATTAACTGCAATACTTATCTATTCCACCTATAGTTCCAATAATTCTAGAAAGTCTCTCCTCCGAGCCATGAACCTAGCAATTTCATCCATGTTCTCCCCCAAGCACCTTCTCTACTGAAATAATTTCTAGTTACAGTCAGTGCCTTGGGCCTCCAAACTCCATTGTCTAGCCTCAAGTCTTGCACTTCATTGACTGTTCTTGAGAAGCTTCCCACTGGTTTCCTTTTTCCAGCTCTAGGATAGTTTTTCTACTCCCTCTTTTCCCCCTATATTTCCCTTTGCTAGGGCAGGGGCATAACTGTTTCTTGTAATTGTAGTAAACCGTTTCTTTTAATTAATCATGTTTCCATTTCTAACCATTCATAATAAGGTAACAATTTAATAT